>PVJI01007748.1:0-76756 GCA_004026765.1 Micronycteris hirsuta | reverse complement strand
CTGCCCCCTGTCTGCCCTGCCCCCTCTCTCCACTGTCCCCTCTCTGCCCTGAGCTGCTGTGGCCTGTACCCTCTCTCTGTTGTACCCTCTCCCTCTGCACAGTGAGGCCGAGGATCTTTCCCTCTTGGGTGTGAAGTGCAGTTCAGATCAAGGCCGACCTATTCTCTTCCTGTTCAGCCTTTCAAAAACGTGTCTCATCCCCTGTGAAGGCACTGAATGGAACTGAAGCTCTGATGCAGATGAATCCATGGTGTTTCTCTAATCCCAGCACCCGTCTCAGCACACGCTGTGGGACACCTGCAGTCACCAGGGACAAGAGGCCCGGGGACAAGCCACAGTCTGCCTAGCGCATTCGACTTTACCCTTTCCCATGGCTACAAAGATGACCCTGCTGCTGGAGTCTGAGAAACAACCGCCCCCGCCGCAGAAGCACACTGGCGAGCCTCTGCCAGGGAGAAGCCGGGAGTCGGGGCGTCCCCTTCGGTCTGTGAGAACGGCTGTCACTAGAGGGTGCTCAACGTCCCTCCACAGGCCCTGAGAGGGACTGCTGCTGCGCCCTGTTCCTGACTTCACGTTCCTGCAGTTTCATCCTTGTCCTACAAAGCTGTCCCACTTCGATCCGCTGAAGTGAATGCACAACATTCTTAACGCAGCAGGTGATCTTGGAAAATGCCAGCTGCCCGCCACCAGCGAGCACAAGGGAACACGCACGTGTAAGGAGACACGTCAGTGCAGCCGGGCGGTCGCAGGGGGCACTGAGGGAGCCGCTGTTCTGGGGGAGGTTCGACCGTGGAGGCTGGGTGGGTGTCCCCGCCGCTGAGAACGACTCCAAAGCCCGACAAGTTACTCTACTTCACAATCATTCTAGACGGTTCGATCTGTCCTCCGGACAAGTTCCCTCAAACAGACGGGTGTGTCTGGAGTGTGTCTGTTTTCCCCATAGACGGCAGGGGTTGCCTCAACCCCGGCCATTAGCGGGCCTTCCCCCCAGGAAGCCCAGGGGACCACGGGCTACATGCCACGCGGTACGTGACGCGCCTTCGCGGTGCCTTCCGTTCTTTAAAAAAGCGCAGTGTTCTGGGATATGCTTATGGGCATCACTTATAAATACATATACGTGAAATGAAATAAGCTTTGAGACTAAATAGGAGGGCTTTCTTGGAAATAGTTTTGCAATCACACTGCCTTTACATTGTCAACATGTTAAACAGAGCAAAATGGAAATAGTTGCCAAACTAAAAAAAGGTACCTGATTTCGCAGCTTTCCTCCACGTGTCCTCACCTGTACTTACAAATATCTGGAGTATTTCCTTTGCTCCCCCTTGCGCCCTGGTTCACACACCGGGGAAGAGAGGGTCGGTAGATGACAGCTGTTTGTCTGTGTTCCTGGCTGTCGGGGGCGGGGCTGCGGGGGCGAGGCTCCCACCAGCCTGCAAGGAGGCTCCAGCCCCTGCGGTGGGTGACTTAGGCGCCAGTGTGCCCTATGGAAAGGGCATTAAGGCACTGTTCCATCTGTGGGTCTGCGATTTTCAACGGGAAACAGACTTTACTTTCCCACGTATACAACACAGAGCAGATGGGACGAGGCACCGTGGGTCCCGCCTGGCTTGCCCCCCCACACAGCAGCTCCGGACCAGGGGAGTTGGTAGAAGACAAAGGCCATGCCAGGCTCAGCACCCTCGGAGCCCACAGCGATCAGCTGGCTGGGGTGGAAACTGAGGATGGGGGTGCAGAGCTAACTCCTTGTCAGCAAGTTAAGGGCACAGACGCGCTGGGGGCAGGAAGCTGAATGAACGAACACGTGTATGAATGAGTGAATGAATGAATGAGTATATGCCCTTTGTTTTGCCTGCATCATGATCCATTTATAGCAAACTTACCAGAATTTCACAATAAAACAGCTCTCATTTGCATATCACCTCGTCCTTTACAATGTTCCAAAGTAACATCACCTAAAATTACTTCCAGCTAAACTACTCCAGCAAGCGGGTTGATGTGACACGCACTTACTAGAACCTGTCAGGATGGCAGGGTCCCTGCACTTCTAGACACTTGCCACTGCGCCCACGGTGACTGCAGTTGTCAGCACAGCCCAGTCTGACTTCCGGTCACACTTCCCCTTCTCACAAGGTGACGCGGACCCTGCTTCCACCAAAAGGTGGGGCCTGTGTCCCCACTCCTCGGAGCCATTGGGCCTGTGACTCCAGCAGAAGCTCAGCTACGTGACTTCCAAGGCTACCCATAAAGGGGGCACAGCGTCCACCTGCAAACAGCGTGCTTCCACCCCACCGGCCATACTGGAAGGAAGTGCAGGACGCGGGCAGGTGCCCCAGTATTCCAGCCGTCTGCCCAAGGCCACGGTCGGCACCCACCGCCAGCGGGGGGAGTACAGAAACCTTCTCCCCGTGACTCCAGCCCCAACCGCCCCTTGACTGCGACTGTCTACGAGACCCCGAGTGAAACACTCCAACGCAGCCCAGTCAACCCCAGAACCGCGAGGAACGAGGAAAAAACACTGTGGCTGTGATATTCGATGGGAGTGATTTTTGTTGGGAGTTATGCAGCGAAAGGTGACTGGAACGCCATCAGAGGTTTCCTTATTCAAAAGCAGACTTCTGCAGCGTGGTTCCAGTAGAAAATAGTCTCCCTGTGTGCTGGCCCATCCACCCCCCGGGTCCTCACGGGCCTCAAACGCACGCACAGCCCGGTGCCGGGCACAGAAGAGGCAGGAGAGGAGGAAGCAGCCCTGAGCCGAGCAAACAAAAACCTCACGCGTTAGCTGGAGAAATGAAAATATGCCCAAATCAGCACAGCATTTTGACTCAGGAGAAAGGGCAAAAGTCACGAACGTCCACAGCTCTCCCCTCTCCGCTCACTGAATGTGCTCATGCCTCGGGTCACTTGGCCCCATCCAAGGGGAAACAACCCCCCACCCCCACCCCCGACTCTCTCCTCAGCCCCCACCCAATGGCCAGCAGCACTTCCCCCCAACTTCCCCCTGCATTCATATTGCTGGTGCCCCATACCTATTTTCTAGAAACATCTCTGCCCCTCAACCCCAGATTACTTTCCCAAGGAGGTATGGGAAAACTTCATTTTCCCCCTCTGCGACTCCCACTGAAACGGGGCTGGTGGACGCGAAGCCGGCCCAGAGGCTTCTTTACCCTGAGTTACAAAAAAGAAAGCCCTAGTGTTTAGAAAGTGGTATTATTCTTTTCCCTGAAACACTGGCTCCCAGAAATCAGGGGCTCTGTCCCCAGCGCGGTCTCCAAGGGTTCCCGGACGCCGGTGGGGCAGGGGGTGGGGACTTCCACCGGTCAACCCTGCCGATAATGAGAGCCATCTGGAAGGCCGCCCTGGTGGGCCTGGCCGGCCGCTGGACCAGAGCAGTCCCGTGGGCACAGGGACACACCATGGGGCTCTGTTTCCAAGAACCACCGTCCTGTGCCCTCCCCCGCGACGAGAACATGCACTGAACAGCCGTCCCCAGGGGCATTCTCCCCGAACATCTGCGAAGCTTCTGGAAAGAGGGCGAGGCATCTCGCTTTGGGTCTCACGTGTTGAGTTCCGGCAGAAGGGGCGCTGCTGCTCTGACCCCAGAGGGCCGGAGCACCTGACGCCCTCCCTGGCGGATTGGGACTGGCACTGCGTGATCCCGCACTCCTTCAAGGGGCCTCAGGCTTGCCGCCGGGCACGGAAACCCTCCATGTGTCTCATGGGCCACTCTCTGTTTTATGGAATTCTTGCACTAGGGAGCTCTTTTTATTTTATTATTTTCTTTAACAGCCAGAAAACGGGGAAGTTCGCAGAGGCATTTTTCATCTGCCTGAAGTGACCCTTAACTTAACAGGTTTTGCCTAATCTGTAAATTGGAGTTGAAAGTTTTCCAGTATCTTTGGAGCGGGAGCACTTGGTCTGTACCGGGGCGGGGGGACCGCCAACAATGGGGCTACACAGACCTCGCGCCTCTTTGTTGGCAACTGCAAACCAGAAACAGATGTGAAATATCAGCGGCTACCTCGGACTGACCCGTGGAAGCTGCGGCTAATCCAGATCAGTCCTAACAACTCAGAACTGCCACCATGCAACTATCTGATTTTTTTTTCACTTATAAATGCAAAAGAGTCTCGACAGAACACGTTCAAATCCAGCTCCCCCTGAACACAAACCTCCGCCGTGAGACCCAGGAATGAACGCGTTCTCCAGTGGCTGCGCAGCTGTCATCTACGTGATCGCGGGCTTTCCCGACACAAGACCTGGAAGGGGTGCAGTTGTCCCGGAAACGAGGTATCCCTGTGCTTACCTTGCCCCAAGATGCTTGTAAAGGGAAGAAAATCTAGAGGTCTAGAGTGAAGAATCTAGCATCCCGAAACATTTCTGTAACGTGGAAACCCTTCTCATTTTCCTGGATTCAAAGTAACAAGTGTAAGTGAAGGAGAAAAATCAATAGACACTGGGATGATTCATAACCTCCCAAATGAAGAAATCCATCATCCAGCACTAAATTTGAACATTCCATCAATAGTTTGTCTATTTATTAGCTCTGAGAAGAACTATTTTAACATAAAATCAAATATAAAGTTCTTTCAGACATTGAATATTGTTCTTTATCTTCGAGCAGGCATAAGGTGGAATGACTTTAGAGGCAAAGCTAGACGTTGACCGATTCTTAGCACTTATAAATATGGCAATTACGCCGTCACGCTACGTAGACTTCCTGGCCCCGCACTCAAGTTCGACCGATGTGCATGCAGAGGTGCGGGGCGGGATAAGAATGGTCATATCACCACCCTTCATCACCGCAAGACTGTGCTTGGTATGGTGTGACGCCCACCATGATGTCATGTATCACCAGGAAAGAAAAAAAAAACTCTGCCAAACAAAATTAGCCACGGCACATGCTCATCCACCAGCCACGAGGCACACCAAATTTTTGAAAACGGGCAGTGGGGTGTCCTTGGGAAAGAGCAGATGCAGACGCTGCTGACATTGGGAACAGGCTGCAGCATTTCTCGCCCTTGGCACTATCGACACGCTGGGCTGCATAGTTCTTTGGGGGGGGGGGTCTGTCCTGTTCCCTGTAGGGTCTCTGCTAGCATCCCTGGCTTCTACGTGCCAGTGGCACCTCCCTCATGCCCAGTTATGTCAATCAAAACTGTCCTCAGATGTTGCCAAATGTCCCTGAGTGGAGAAGGAAAATCAGCCCAGCTGAAAAACGCGGCAACGGAGCAATTCAACATTGCGGTGTAATTCAGCCTGTGAGTAAATGACAGATGTCAGCCAACTGGAGACTGCATTCCAGGGCGTGACATGCTGACCTAAAAACATCACATCGACACAGAGCTGGTGCGCGTCCTAACCATCGAGGAACGCAAATCAAGACCACAGTGAGCTGCCACTCATACCTGTCAGAATGGCTACTTTCAGAAAAAAAGCAGCAGCAAGTGTTGGTGAGGATGCGGAGCAAGAGAGCCTGTGCACTGCTGGTGGGAATGTAAATCGGGACAGCCACCATGGAAAATAGTATGGGGGGTCCCCCAACAATCAAACACAGAAACACCACATGATCCGGCTATTCCCCTAGGAGCATTCACTACAAGGAAACAAACCGACCATCTTGAAAAGGCGTCTGCACTCCCGTGTTCGGTGCAGCATCTTTCACAGCAGCCAAGTCGTGGGAGCAAGCTAAGTGCTCGTGGACAGATGAGTAGAGAAAAGGACATGCGGTACGTGCCTGCACTGGAGTATTCATTAGCCCTGAAAAGAAGGAAATCCTGCCCTTTGTGGCAACATGGATGTATCTTGAGGGCATTGTAATAAGTGAAATAAGTCAGACAGAGAAAGATAAACACTGTGTGATCTCACTTAGATGTGGAATCTAAACACAAACGGCTCTCGCCAGTGTGGCTCAGTTGGCTGGAGCATCGTCCTGTAACCAGAAGGCTGCAGGTTCGATTCTCTGTCGGGGCACATACCTAGGTTTCAGGTTTGGTCCCAGCTCCGGGCACGTACAGTCCCGAGTCCAGGCGTGTCTGATACCCAGTCCGGGCACGTACAGGAGGCAAGCAACTGATACGTCTCTCTCGCATTGATGTTTCTCTCTCCCTTCCTCTCTAAAAAGCAATGAAAAAAATGTCCTCGAGTGAGGATTAAAAAAAAAAAACCCCTCATAGATACAGAGAACAGACTGGGGGCTGCCAGAGGCACGAGGACAGTGGGGGACAAAAATGGGTAGGGGTGATCAGAGGTACAAACTCCCAGTTGTAAGTAAGCCGGGGGACGTGATGTGCGGCAGGGTGACTCTAGCTGACAGTACCGCACTGAACACCTGAAAGTTCCTGAGAGTAAATTGTTAAAGCGCTCATCACAAGAAATAAAACCGTGACTATGTGTGGTGATGGGATGTTAACTAAACTGATTGTGGCAATCATTTCACACTATAGATGTGTGTCCAAGCATGAGGCTGTATACCTACAACTCACGCAACGCTATGTGTCAATTATATCTCATAAAAATAAATAAATAAAAGACGCTGGATGAGAGCAAGTCATGATTGCGAGATTTCACAGTTTATAAACTATCCCGGTAAATACGAAAGACATTAAAGACAGTCAAAGGGAGGCAGCTAGAACACCGTGTTTTGGGCCGAGTCACAGAACAATGTTGAAAAGTTTAATTTTTGTAGCATGAGCAAGAGCGTGGAGCAAAGAACTCTCACTCACGCCTGTTAGGAGCACAGATCCATGCTGCATCAGCAATCTCGCTTCTAAAAATAGTCTATAACTATGAAGGACATGAAGTAATTCATCTAAACCCTCTTAAAAGAAAACTCCAGAGAAGTGAAGAAGAAAAAATCCAGACCCTGAATGATTCACCAGCAAATTCTAACACAATTAAAGAAGAATCATGCCAGCCCTACCCAGATTTTTCCAGGTAACATAAAAAAAGGAGAGCTTGACACCACAGCGACACTGGACGTCGTGAGAAGGGAAGATTACGTATGGGCTGATCTCTCACGTAAGCGCAGATGCAAAAACCTGAACAAAACCCAGAAAACCCACGGCGACTGCATACATAGCAGAGCGATACGCGCCACCATCGGGCTGGGTTTATTCAAAGAATGCGCAGTTATTTATTTCCGTCAATGTAAATTATCCAATTTACACTGTAAAAACGAAAAATCGTGGGATAATCTCGCAGAAGGGAGGGAAAAGCATTTGAAAAAATTCGGTGACAATTCACAATGAAAGTAAACTAGAAACGAAGGGAACTGGCTCGCTCTCACCAAGGGCGCCCAGCGGACCCTGCGGCCAGACATGCGCTGTGATGGAGAAACACTGAAGTCCGACCCTCGCCAGCCGGGAGAAGGGAGGGAGAGGCTTGCTGTCCCCACATCCGTCACAAATTGCGCTGGAGGCCCTCATCAGTACGTAAGGCAAGAAAATGGATAAAATGCCAAGGATTTGGGGGGAAATAGACAAAACCTTATTAGCAGATGGTACAGGCTTTTTTAGATGGAAATCCAAGAAAACTTATAAATGAATCATTACATCAATGGGTTTAAGAAGTCTGCCAGCTATGGGTCAATAGAGAAAATTTCATTTTATTTCTGTATCTCAGCATCCATAGAAAATGAAATTTTAAAATGATACTATTTTCATTAGCATCAAAAATATCTTAAAATATGGGAATAAATATAATACCAGATGCACAGGACTCATATGCAGGAAGTTACAAAATATTATTGAAGGAAGACCTAAATAAATGCATAGCCATTCACGCACTGGAAGACTTAATACTATAATGATGTCGATTCTCTTCAAACTGGCCCAGAAATCCAATGTGGAGCCTGTCAAAAGCACAGCACACTGTTTGTAAACCTGACGGACTGATTCTGAAGTTCACACAGGAGTGCGCAGGGTCAAAAGCAGACAGCGTCAGGGTGCTCATACAGACGCGTGTGGGAGGACAGCCAGACAGTCACAAAGGCACTGTGGGTGGGTCACAGTGGACTCAGGCGTGGGCAAACAAAACAGTGGGAAAGAAGAGAGAGCCCACACATACGTGGGCACCCGTGACTTTTGGCCAAGGTCACGCATAAAGCAATGAAGAAAGAGAGGGAATCTTAGAAAAACGATGCTGGGGAAATGGGATATCCATGCGGAAAATAGAATCTCGACAACGAATTCAATCCACACCAAAAATCGGGCCCAGAAAACTACAGATATGAACAGGAGAGGCAAAACGGTAACATTTCTGGAATGCAACACAGAAGAGTATCTTCATGACTTCGGGCTGGAGACGAGTTTGTGAATAAGACAAAACACTAACTATAAACAGAAAGACTAATACACAGAACCACGTTATAACTTAGAAAAAGTTTAAGAACTTCTCTTCATCCAAAGACACTATTAAAAGAATAAAAATACAAGCCACGGAAAGGAAGATGATATTCTTAACACACCCAGCCTACTATTCATAGCCAGAATAGGTAAGGAACTCTTCTAAATCAGTGAGACACATGACCAATGGAAATACGGCAGTGCAAAAGGGGTAATTTTGCCTCACGCAATGTATCAAGTCCACTTTCTCCAGCGGGGAGGAAGTAGAGAACAACAACATGAAGCATCACAAATACTTATCATGACCCTCAATACTCCTCAGGGAGGGTCGCCTTCTCGGTGCGGGTGCAGGAACTGGAGGGAGTGGCCCTCAGGGACAAGTCGTTACACAACACAGAATCCATTCACAGACGCAGAGAAGCAGCCCTCCTGGCGAGGGACCAGCTGGGTCAGTGCTCCTGAGCCAGGCCTGGGCCAGGCACACCAGAGAACCAGGTAACCCTGGAGCGCCACGTGCCAGGGTTGTGTAATTTCATCCGGCGTCTGCAAGGTGGGCAAGGCCCATGCCGCGTTGAGGTGCTTGGACGTATTCCCACGGCAGAAAGCCGCCGGGCTGGAGATCACACGGAGATGTGGGATCTGAGCGACAGGCTCCCAGGGCTCTCCGGCTGCTGTGTAAAGGAAAGGCTTGTCAGCACGCAGGAAGCGAAGCTGGGAGAACCCAGCTAAGACGCATGTGCATCCCTCCAGGTGAGGGATGACGGACCAGGAGCTACAGGAGGAAGAGTTGACAAGACGGGCTGATGCTGCAAAGTACAGAAGAGACTCAGAGGTGGTTTGTGGTTTTGTGGTTTCTGGCAGCTGCTGGTTTTTATTGTCTGGCCTTAGATAGCGTTTCTGCTTTACGGAGATGGGGGAGACTGGGAGAATACTAGTTTGAGGGAACGGATCGGGATTTGTACTTAAAATAGAAGGTGCTTATAGGTGTCAATTCAGATGGTTAAAAACAGGGAGGTAAGATTGAGAATCACTGAAATTTGCGTGGATTTTAAGCCATGCTATTTGGGGTTGGGGGGGGCGGGGACGGGGGAGTGTAGATTAACAAAGAAAAGGTGATTAAAGCTGGGCCTTGAGACTGTCCACCACTTCGGCGCTGAGCAGAGAAAGAAGAGCCAGCCAACGGTTCGGGTACTACAGAAGGGTTTCCACACAGCGCTGAGTGCCCATCGGAGATTTGTGGGCACAGCCTTGGAAGGAAACCGGCCAGCCGAGTCCTGCATGTTTTTTCAGGCAACATTCAGCACCTCAAAGTGCAGCTACTATATATGGAGCGAAGCTCTGGGCCAATCATCACAAATCCTTAGTCAGTATGTTTATTATTAGCCAAACTTCATAGCCGACGGACAGCGGCACAGAGAAGCTAAGGAACTCGCCCACGGTCACAGCAAGTTGCAATATCGATCGGGAGACCGTCATACCCAGGGAGGTAAGAATGGGAACGACTGACTTTGAAGCAAAGCCTTTCTACCTCTGAATTTCACATCCGTAAACACTACTGTGATGCCATGGAAAACGAAGGTGCCCTGGGACAAAAGAAACTCATAAAAGGAAATTTAACAAAAGTAGACAGTGGACTCAAATGAAGAACAATATCAGGGTTATGGGGAAGGGTATCCTGCGGATAAATACGATATGGTTCCTCCCAGAATGACGAATACAAAGAGACAGAAAGGATAGAAATAAAGATCGTCGAGTATGTTTGCAAGAAACCATAATTCCGGTTTTGAAATTTGGAAACTGAAATAAAGTCGTAAACAACTTAAGAAATATTTCAGGAATTTGCAGTCAAAGTCAGACACAGCAATGACAAAACTCCTTTGCGCAGGCAAGAGTCAGAATCTCGCAAGTCCAAGTGCGTGAACTTCACTTGGCCGTTAGGATCACGGCAGGTCTGACCAGGTGGGCATGGCAGGGGCCCCGGGTACACATGCAGATCCAGGCGCCCTTACGTGTAAAATTCTTGATCGCCGCTGCAGCTTGTGGTCTGAGTGCTACAATATGATGAGAGAGAAGCTGAGCTCTCTGTGGGCACTGTGATCATCAGTCCCGGTGGCGGCCGAAGTTCTCAGTCCCCAGGGATGTAATCCGTGTTACAACAACTACTAACAGCACCAGAGGAAAATGAAGGGTTTCCTATCACGGAGTTGCTTACATCTAAACCTGGGGGGGGCGGTAACAATGTGTCCTCACATGTGGTCCCCTCTCTATATATAACCTGCGAAAAAAGCAAAGTTTCCTTTTTAAGAAGCAGTTTAAGCATGACCTGTTTTCATATGTAAATGTTGGCAAAATACAATTAAATTAAAACATATACAATAAGATTGGTATTTTTTTCCCCCGATGTAAGGAAAGATTTACTTGTGAAGTAATGGTCTTTACAAAATACACATTCTCATTTTCCTTCTTCTTATGGTATCCATAAATTAGCTAATAAAAGGTTCTGTCTTGATTTACTAACATTTGAAATGATGGATTATATTGGTATTGCGAGAAAGGGATATTATAAATTAAAAATCCATACGTAAACTGTATTCTCTTATTTGCAATATGACAAATGATTGTGTAAAGTCACAATCAATAAAAGCTATTTGAAAGGGATAAAATGGATTTGGCCACAACAGCTCCACTAGCCATGTGAAAACACTCCACCTATTTTTAATTATCAGTTTATAGCGCAGATCTGGCAGGTCAAAATATTTAATTTTAATCAAGCAATTATCTATATGTGGCTTCATATTACAATGTGAAAGTTCGATCAAATATTTCCAAGGTATTTATCAAAGTTCAATACAGGTTCTGTCTCATAAATCAATTTTAGACTAGACAAAAGGAATAAGCAAGTTCTCATTTATTTCATCACTTTCCAAGCCAATCCCCAAGACAAAGCTGTTATTCTCAGGTGAATTTTCAGTAGAAATCTGAGCGATCTTGCTCTGACAATCCGTTTAGATGTGATAGGATGGCAAAAGAACAAACAGAAAAAAGCATAAGCTCTACTAAACTATTTCTCCTTGGACATAAAATACGTGTTTGGGGAAGAACTGAGTTGTTCCATATGAGCTACGGCAGTTATTTCTTGTGTGGGGGCGAGTCCGGTCTGCAGCGCGGCTTCTCAAAGGGGCTTTGTGTCCGGGTGAGCCCAGTTTTCCACACAAACCCTCCACTGAATTCCACTGGATCGCACGCTGCCAGGTCCCCTCCCTGAAGTATGGCCTGCAGTTCTTAATAAACTGTCAGGGGTGGCAGAGAGGGCATGCTAAAAATAACATGGTTTCATGTTTGTATCCTGTCTGTAGTAGCTCCGACCTGAGTGCTCAACACTTTTTTTAACACGCCATCACATGGCCGATTGTCTCTCGCGGATCGGCGAGCCGTTATGAGCCTGTTATTAGTACAAGTGCCTTTTCATCGGACGCAGAGAGTAGTGTTACGGTTGCTATAGCTTATCATACACCAAGTCTGTATTTACCGTGAACACTCCAGGGAGTAGCTGTCCCTGACACCACCTCCAAAAACACTCAGAGAAAAAAATTCCCAGGGGAACACCTTCTCTGTTCTGCTGCATCTAGAGAGTGGTGCTGGTTCGGGCAGTGATGACAGCCAGCGCTCCCTCATCACGCGCCGCGCGTCACAGGAAATGCTGTGTGCGCAAGAACCGCCTGTATTCGTTCTTGCCACAGTCCTGTGAATGACGTGCAATTCTTCCCGTTTTCCAGGTAAAGACACTGAGGCCCAGACAGACTCTCAGTCCTTCACCCAAGGCCAGTGAGGAGGAAGCAGGGCCACAAAGCTCCCCCTGACCATGAAACGGGTGGGCGTCCAGAATGTCTTCTCGGAGCTTCCGCCCCGGTTAATGCTCTGTGTCTGATTCTCACTCCATTCGTTGTTGTAATTCTCACCGAAACCCCAGCTACCCATGTGGAATACTCATCTACGTCCAGCCCGATTTGCTACCGGGTTTCGGTGTTATTTCATATGAAAACAATCAATAACAGAAAGGGCCTGGATCTGGTTTCGAAAAACATAATTTGAAAGGAATTCACTCTGAAAGCGGCAAGCAGCCCAGCGATCTCCGACCGGTCCCCTGGAAGGGCTTCTCGGCTACCTCGGTGCTCCTCCGGGTGCCTCCTTCCATCTGAAAACACACGTCTGTCTGGCTGCTCCCACTCATAAACAGACACAGAGAGACCCAGTGTCCAACGGCAAGGCTGCGCTTTTAAGAGGCACTTTGTTTTTGTAGGTGTTCAAGGATTTGGAATCAAAGCAACAGAATTATTAAAATTAATCCAATTTTCTTTCATTTATTTTGTTAGCTCATACCTCTAAAAGATATATTTTGGAAGGCACCGTTCAACCCAACCATTTACAAATCAAAGCTTTCTTTGGAATCTTGGGGACCTAACCCAAGCGAGACCGTGACACCCTGCCAGGCCGAGCCCTCTCCCCTGGAAGGAATATGGAATGTGCTCACATTTAATTACAGTGTCAAACATCTAACTTAAATGGCTTTAATCAACTGCCAAAACTATGAGTCTTTCTGGCTTGAATTTCCATAAACACAGAATAAATTCAAATATGTCACAAAGCGGCAGCACTAGGAGTTGACCGCTGGACTAGTTGTGCCACATCTCCTCGCAGGGACGAAAGTTGGTGTCTCCATGTGCGAGACTGTGGGGGTCGTTGCAGGTGACTAACCTACAGCACCCGCCCTGAGCCAATGCCCTCCCTGCCCTGCAGTCCCTGGGCCTTTGCCCCACTCGCGCCGCAGAGCCCGAGTGCAATTGGCTCTGACCTTCCCGCTCCATTTCTGGATGGCATGTTCAAAACATGCCAGGCAAGAGGGTCTTTGATGATCAGCAGAAACCCCGAGAGACAGGAGAGGTGGTAACAGATTAGCGTGTCTTTAGTGAGGTGGAGAAGACCGAAACCGACCGACTGTGGAAGTCCCCCCAAAGCAAAGAATGAAGTGTCCTTTATTCTGGAAACATTAAGAAAAAGAGTCTGTAAGCAGAGCTGTCCCAGCTCGACCTGAGCACTTCTGAAAATAAATTCTGGAATGCTCCTGCAAGAGAATTCTCCAGCCTCCTCTGTTTGAAATTCTTCCTCAAGAAAGTACAGAGCCAAAAAACAAAACAAAAAAAACCCCGGAAAACAAACAAACAAAAAAACCACATTGGACCAGAAAGAGAGAAAGAAAGTACAGAGCTGGTGTGAACCCAAGAGCCCATGCTCGCTCCTTGCAAGGAGCCCCTCCCTCACAGTCAGAACCCACTATGGAAAGCAGGCGCTCCGCTCCCGACATCCACCCCTGTGGATGGGCCGGAGGCGGAGGCGGAATCAATAGCACTTGTAACTACAGACACAGATCAGAAAGTTAATTTTAAAAACTGAAATGGAAATTTATTTCAGATCGTCCAAGAAAAGGTTGGGACAACCTTAGAAGGTTTAGAAGACCCGTCTTCTTTGGGGTGATGTGAAGGTCACGGGAACGGAGGGTACAGTTGCCACGGAGTTAGGCACTCTTAGAAGATTTGAGGCCAACCAATTAAAATATGGCTTAAAAATTCTGAACTGAAAAAATCTTCCCAGGGCTCGTTCCTGGCTCAATACAATTAATCGCACCTCACACGGAGGCGTGACTGGGTCACAGCATCCCGCAGCTAGAGGCCCTTTGTTCATTGGCTGCTGTGGGCAGACTGGGGTGGGGCACGGGCCTTCGTCGATCTCAGTGTGGGGAGTCACAGTGAAATCTTCAGATGCTCACATGTGTGCATATCTGTTTAGGAAATACTCCACTTGCAAGAAGTTACTGAGAAATTCATTATGCTTAAGATTTTTAATGAATTTCTAAGTAAGCTTTTATCTATCTGTTTACTTTAAAAATATTTTAAGCTCAGTTTCTTAATAATCTTCTTAACTATTTGTTACTACTTTGTTTTTTAATCCTAACTGAGCATATGTTTATTGATTTTAGAGAGAGAGAAATAACGCACCAAGTAAGCAGAGCTTCCTGCACGCACCAAGACCGGGGATTGAACCCACAACCTAGGCACGAGCCCTGAACTGGAATCTTACCCACAACTTTTTGGTATACGGGCCAACACTCCAATCCAATGAGCCACCTGGACAAGGCTGTTACTACTACCTTTTTAAAAAGTTTTTAAGCTTAATGAATTTCTTAGTAACCTCCTGGACACTCTGGAAGACTCCCAGCCCTTGCAGTTATGGGAAACCACATGATAGGCCGGTGGGAAAAAAAAGGTGAACGATGTCCCCGAGGTCCCAGGTAGCATATCCAACAGGGGAGCTCTCCACGCTCTTCTCCGCGCCCCCCCCCCGCCCCCCGCCCCGGGGCGGCCCCAGAAGCCTTGTGTTAACACCTAAGACAGGGACCCTTCTGTCAGCCTGAGAGGCCATGTGGTCGTGCACGGAACCAATCCCTGCTGAGTTAAGCCGCCGGGACCTGGAGTTACTTTGTCACCCCAGCATGATTTGGTGTCACTGTCCCTCAGAGCTCCACTCGTGGGGTTGCTGGTTTTACCAGGTTTTCTCGCGTCCCTGGTAGGATGGACCAAACCAGGAACCTGTCCACCTTCTTCTCAGTCCGTGGGACCAGAGCGGGGCGCGTCTCCCGTGGGCCGGCCATCTGTGGGTGCAGGTGTGCAAACGGGGGGCAAGAGCAACAAGGAAAGTTCCCAAACCGTCAAAAGCTGCCTGTGGAGCCTGAGTAGCTCCTGCCCCTTCTCCTTGTCATTCACCAGCTGCGCTGGGGACATCCTCAGACACCACGCCTGTGACACTGCCCCTGGAGAGGAGTCACGGGAGATTACAGACAATAGTAATGTCACAGAGGAAGATATTTGGAAAAAAGTAAAAACTCCCTAGGGGTGATAAACAGCCCCTTTTGGACAAAGTGGTCGAGGCTGGGCTCTCTGGGATCACTCCCGGGCAGAAAGCTGACTACTATGAAGGAGAAAGCCATGACAATTTAGGGGAAGTGTTCTGAGCCGGGGGAGCAGTGAGCACAGGGCTCCAAGGGGGGAATGAGCTTGGAATATTCTAGAACCAGCCAGAGCCAGTGCGTCTGCAGCAGAGTGAGCTGGTGGCACTGGGAGGCAGGCCTCATCGGGTAGGGCCATGGGAATGTGAGGAAGAGTTTGGATTTTGTACAAACTGTCGAGACGTATGCGGTGATGTTTAGCAGGGAAGCGACATGAACTGACCTGCACTTTGAGGAAACACTTTGCCTTGTGCATGGAGAGGGGCCTAGAGGGGCCATGAGTTGGGGGGCCTCGCTTCCTTACACAAGAGAATGACCTGGCAACTGGGATTCAGGTGCCGATGGTGCCAGAAGTGGGGAGTGGGCACCCTGGGATACACTTTGAGGGCAGAGCCTGCAGGACTTGTTGATGGACTGGGTAAGATGTCTGGGGCCTGAATGCCAGGTGAATGGTTATCCCATTCCTAATACCAGGGAAGGAGGGCTAACCACATGAATTTCAACAGAATATCAAACGGGAATCAACATCTAATGTACTGATGTGTATCTTCATTCCCTCTGCCAAGACACACATTGCCACATAGGTACTGGGCCCGTTGTGACGTCTTGATGTAGACACAGACTTATAGAGTCATGACATACAGACATAGCGCATTCTCCTTGTAAAAAGTCAGGTCATCGTCGACATTTTGGTACCTGTCCCTTCGGAACACTCTCTACACATAAAAATGTACGTACATGTCATTTTGCAGCTATGGATCCTATAGCACACGTTATTTTCATTTTAGGTGGAATATTCTATCAGTCTTATTTCTGGAGGGTAGGGTCCCAGACTGGTTTTTAATTTGTTACCTGTACTTTTGTGAATTAGTGACACTTTTTAAATGAGCAAGTAATCATCTAGGTTATCACACATAGACAAAAGAAAGGTTCTCCAGTAAAGCTCTTCTCGTGGGGGATTGAAAAAAAGAGTAAAGTCAGACCGGGGGCACTGGGCTCTCCCTAGAGATTGTGCCTCAGGGAGCAACCCCCCCATCCCCCGAAGCAGTCTGAGAAACCCTGCACTCTGGCGCTTGGATCCAATCTGAAATATCGCATGGACTTTTTAGTGGTAGTCTGACCAGCACAGAATGAAACGACAGCATTTTTTTTATTTTTTAATTTTCTTTTTATATTCACACTAGGATATTTTTTTTTCCATTGCTTTGAGAGAGATGGGAAGACAGAGACAGACACATCGATGTGAAAGAGAAGCATCGACTGGTTGCCTCCCACAAGCGCTCAGACCGGGGGCCGAACCCACAACCTAGGTACGTGCCCGGAACAGGAATCGAACCTGTGACCTTTTGGTTACGGGATGACACCCCAACCCACAGAGGCACACGGGCCAGGATGAAATGACGGCATTTTAAAAAGTGACGGGAGCCTTGGGAATACATCCACGGGAAGACAGCGGCATGGCGTTGGCGTCAGAAACAGAGACCGGGGAAGACCGGCAGAGGAAATGGGGGGAGAGCCCTGGAAAGGAAAGAATGAGGGCGAGGGAGGCATGAGGGTGCTGTCCTCCCATATCTGAAAGGTCCCATTTGGGAAAGGCATTTTCTTATTCTTTATGGTTTGAATAGTTCCAGAGGGTCTAAGACCAATGGGGAACTTTCCAGAAAGGTCAAAAGACCCCTAAAGGGAAAGAAGGTGGCAAGGGAAGGCCACGCGACCACCTGCCAGGGATCTGTGGACGAGGCTCGTTCGCTGGCAGAGGGACTGGCAGGCAGAGCTCCGCACCGGGTTTCGGGGAGGAGGCGACAGCTGCCCGTCCCTGAAGCACGTGGACCGGCACGTGCTCGGCTGGCATGTAGCTGGGAACAGGGACGGGAGGCTGGGAAGCAGGCTTTTTCTCAGCAGTGAACTTGACTTCCATAGGCTCCATTTTATGGGTGGCAGGAGTCTAAAACGAAAGTCGAACATGGAAAGACTTGCAAGAGCAAATGACCTCCAAAGTCCCTTCAAGGTCCCTAATCTAGGATTTTGTGATTATGCCCACACTCTCCATCTCGGCAAAGTCTCGTGACATTAAATAGATCAACAGAGGTCAGCTGGGGGAGCGGCTGAACTACAGCCCCCCCCCAAACATTCACACCCAGAGAAAAATGACCAACCCGCAGACATGAATATCAACGATAAATCACCGTACACCAAAACTGCATCACCAGTGGCGGGCAGGGAGACTGGACCTCCGGTTTGGCCTCCCTTCCTCCATGACAAACGCAGGTGGCAGTATCTGAACACGCGCAGCTCACGGGACCAGTGGGCAGCCAGCAGCACCTGCCTTCACACATCTGGCGGCAAGTGGTGTGGATTCCCCATGAGAGAGAGGTCAAGGCGTCATTACTCAAAGTGACCCTCCCTCGGCTGGGTTGATGGGAAACAGCTCACAAATAAATTAAGATTCTTCATCTTCGCTAGGCAACCTCCCATGCCTGGTGATATCACCCGACATGTGGCAACACCATTCTTCCAGAGCCTATTTTTTTTTTTCTTTTCAAAATTAGAATCTGGCTGAAGGCTAAGATTGCTACTTAAAACAAGGATCGACCCTTCCTTGATCCTTTGAAGAGGGTCCATGTGTGAACAGCCACCCTCGCCCCTCAGACTGGCTTGGCTTTGGTAAAACGTGCCTGTCCTCACCAGGGAAAGTCCGTTCAGACAACCTAACTCAATCGAGAAACGCAATTATTAATTGTTTTCTAAATCTGGCTTGGAGATATTAAGTGACTCGCTGGTTTATATGTAGAACAGGAGCAAACAAATCTCAAGAGATTAGAAATCATGTTCTTAAAAGCTGCAAATCTGAACCCAATTGGGAAAATCACGGCACACGGACAAAATAAGAGCCACCAAAGCTGGGGAAAACGTCCACCGCGTTCTTGAGGGCGCAGTGCCGCTGGAAGGGGCACAGCGCCAATGATGTGCGGTCTCCGTGAGCCCCGGGAGACATTGTCACAAGGAAGCCAAGGGCACAGCCTTCAACGGAACCGGCCGAGACACTTCACAGTCTTTCCTTCCATGGGAACACCTGTGCGGACAATTCGGCTCATTCCAAGAAGGACAATCTCACGTAAGAAAGAGTTCAATAGGATTTCTTTTTTTGCCTCTCAGGACAAAGCCAAGTTGTGTCCGTGTGAGAAGGAAGGTTCTATAGTTTCTCGGTTGCTTTCAGAACAACAGTGGGCCACGCAGAAAAGAGAGAGAGAGAGCGAGCCCAGACAATCTGAAATGACAAACGGGTAGACCGTCTCCCCATTACTCACAGATACAGACGGAAAACCCCTGGTAATTGGACACATGGAAGTTTTAACAAGATAAGCCGTTAATAGTGCTCATTTCTGGCTTTGTTTGAGCTGCAGGATACAGATTTTTCCCCCCATAATAAAGACACAATAGCTAGAGATGGAGAGTGCATTTAGGCGGGAAGTGTTTGTAGGCTTCCATTTCAATCGATGGAAAGTAACTTCCAAAGTCGCTACTAAAGGTGATTTTATAAAACCAAAAGAAGCCTCCACACCTTGTGTTATTCCTTTATTGGAAACAGGCGACTCTTTGTGGGGCATTCTAAAGGGGACCATCACATGAAAGGTGGAGTCTGGAGAGAGAAGTGGGGAGAGCAGCCAACAGCAGATGCCTGGTTTCGGTCCCAGGCTGGGAGTGTTCAAGCCGGGGACAGACCACCCCGTCAGCTGGAGTGCGTGAAAGCCACAGGGCTCTGAGCACATACCCTCAGCTCCCTTCCCAGCCCGAAGACCTGGCCCCCAAGTACCTCTCTCTGGGGACCCCAAGCAGGAAAGCACCTCTAGAAAGAACTGTCACCTGACGTTTTCACTGGAGGCGACGTGTGAGGCAGACTCAAGAAATATAACGATACCACATAATAAAACTACACCAACTGACCCAATACGCCTCTCAGCGCTGCATCAGTTGTCAACTTTATAGAGGGTTTGGGGTAAAAATTAACTACCGAGTGAACTGCAGAGTTTCCTGAGGGAACCATCTCTTTTTCATCTCTGGCTTCCCAGAACCTGGAAGTCAGCAAAATGCTTGTTGAACTAAGATGAAGTGCTTTGAGGTTTCGCATTTCTAAATCAAAGGACACACACACAGGAAAGTGCTCTTTTTGAACCAAAGTTATTAGAACCCAGGGCAAATTCCCAAGGGAGGGTGCAGAACACCTTTTCCTAAAAACATTTCCAGACAAGATAATCAGGAATCTGACCTGGTGATTTGAATTCAAGTCATCGGGTGGCCAAGGCGAGGGAAGGGCTGGCCGGGACCGCGGGGCCCCGGGCGCTCTCAGCCTAGAATTTCCACATGCACCTCTGCCATCGATCCGCCCTGCTCTTATGTAAACACAAAGAAGTCAACCTGTTTAAAAATGCACCTCTTCCTATTTTCGCTTCTTTGTGCAAACTCAAAGAAGCCTCACATAAATGATCAAAGACTTCTCAGTGGTCGTTCCAAACGCACATACCAGCAAGGGCCGCCACACTTCAATACTTTTCAATGAATCTCCTCAGATGGAGGTTTGAAGACGCTTGCCAATGGAACATCCTGCCTCACAGCTATAATATTTTTTTAAAAGGCATTCAGTTTAAATGAATATATTTGGCCAGACAACTGCATTAAAATTCTTGTTATTTTTTTTTGTTATAATGGTAGCCTGTGGTATGACTAGTCTTCTTCAAAAAATCTGCGGAGTTATTGCTTCTCTCTTGCCCGGGGTCCATCATGTGTTTCTCATTCGCGTGCGCTGCCCTGCACCGGCTCATTAAAACACACGGGCTAAACGAAAAGTCCTCACGTCGAGCCACAAAGGGCGTAAACTCACTTAGAGAGTTTCAGAGCCTCATAACTCACTGCAAACCGCTCTTACGCCAGCTGCTCAGTGACACTGAATTCTGCTGGCTGATGTCACAGCATCCCGGCTCTGGAACCCGCCTGCCTTCGGCAAGTCTATGAGGGCACTTTTCCCTCAGCAGGAAGCGAGGGGAGTTCCAGCAGGAAGCAGAGCCATTCCTTCCCTCTGTGAGACACATGGCCCCGCCACACACACAGGCAAACGCACCAAACACCGCACTTCTGCTTGTGCTGCCACCGAGTCCTAGTGCATTACGTGCAAATGAGCCCCGGGTAACTTGCCTCTCTCCTGCTGGACAGCTCCGCGCAAGCGTAATGTTCCCCGGGACAGAGGAGCCGCCCGCATGCCTCTGACCCTCATTCTCTGGACGGATCTTCGGATGGCTCACCTGCTAACCTTAACCTCTGCATGGGCCTGTCAGTCACTACTGACAGAAGACCAATTTGTGATTTTTTTTAAAAAAAAATAATTTCGACTATTTTTCTTTTCAGGTTTGGGAGAGGAAGTAGTGTGGGGGGTGTCTGATCCAAGCTGCGATTTTCAAGACTGATTCAGAGAGTTCTCCAAAGTCACGCCTAGGAAGCCCCTGACTTCAAACTACCATCTGTTTCCAAGAATGATTTTTTGAAAGTCACCGAATGACCAAGAACAAGCTAGTGGCACACAAGTGCTCGTTCATTAATCTTAAAGAGAGTTTGGCACCTCACAGCCATAAGGACGGCTGCCATAAAAACAAAACGAAGACAGAAAGTGACCAGTCCTGGTGAGGACGTGGAGAAGCGGACCCTTGTGCGCTGCCAGTGAGAAAGGAAAACGGCACAGTTGCTGTGCAAAGCAGTTCCTCAAAAAATTAAAACTAGAATTAGCCAATAACCCAGCAGTTCCACTTCTGGGTCTATAACGCCCTAAACTGAAAGCAGGTTCTTGAAGAGATCCTTGCACACCCATTGTTCACAACAGCCAAAAGGTGGGAGCTGCCCAAGAGTCCATCAGCTGGCGAACGGATACATCAAGTGTGGTCTTTAAGTGCAAGAGAATATCATTCAGCACTAAAGAGGAAGGGAGGTCTGCTACATCGCGGACGAAGCTTGAGGACATGAGGCAGAGTGAAGCAAGCCAGGCACAAAAAGACGGACACTTGCTATGACCTCGCTCGTGTGCGGCACCTGGAACAGCCAAGGCCAGAGACAGAAGGTAGAAAGGTGGCGGCCGGGGCTGGGGGAGGAGGGAATGTGACGTTCTTGATTGACAGGCATACAGCCTCACTTCTGTAAGACGGAAAAGCGCCAGAGGGGACGGCGCGATGGTGTGCAGCTGTTTTAACGTCTCTGACCCGTGCACTTACCAATGGTGAAGTTGATCAACGTTGTGTGATGTGCATTTTACCACAATTCAAAGTGAAAACTAAGCTAAAGTTTTTTAGCACCTATTACAGACAACCAACACTTGATAGCTTGCACTGGTGACTATTTTATGATTTTCAAAGCCCCTTTTCCTCACTCCCTCATTCACTCCTTCAGGCAGCAGGCATTCATAGATAACCCACGATGTGTAAACCTATGAGCCGGGCAATGTGGGAGGCCCAAAGGTGAACCACGTGAAGACCTCACAGCAACAGAACTATGGAGACTAAAAGCAGGATGTGTTCCCTGCTGAGAGCTGCCATGTTTCCTAGACTTTTCAATGCAATCGCAATTTCGGATCTTCTGCTGTGTTGGCCGCATAAAGCCACTCGCATTTCCAAGTTAAAGTGCTTGATTTGGGGGACAGCCTCAGTTTTCACATGAGAGAGGCACACGGATAAATGGCTATGAAATTTCAGGGCTAGAAGAAGCGTTCTGTTAAACCCACATCTTTAACTAATAAGAAAATACAATTTTTTAAATCAACGTCATCTTTTTGGCACTTTTTCGCCTCTCATCCTTCCTGCTTCTCTGCCCTGCCCAGGCAAGCTGTCTCTGGGCCCAACCTAGGTTACGGCGTCTGATGACAAGCACTACACGAGCTGTGACGGATGGCGCTCACAGGGGGCCTCTGTCAGCCTGGGACCGAGTACCCGGCTGCTGCATGAGCTCCGAAAACGGACTCTCCGGGGAGAGAGTGAGGTCGTCTCCAAACAAACCTGACCTACACACAGGGGCTCGGGAGGCCCCTAAGCTGCCCCGCTATAGTGCCGTCCAGGGCCCAAACTGGAAAGCTGGTCCATGACAACAAGTGTGAGCCCTTTGGAGAAGCAGCCCCCCTGAAAATTATTGTGGCTTCCAGAACAGTCCTTCTCTCCCGGGCCTGAACACTCTTCTTTCTTCTTACCTTCCTTGAGAACTCCTCGCCATTCTTCCAGACCAGATCACGCCTTACCTCCTCAGAGAAGCCCACCCCTGACCCGTCACCCCTTCTTCTGCGTCCCCTCGCATTCTGCGCACCCTCGGTTAGGCGACCTGTTTGCACAGCTGTGTCCAGTGTTGCACTCGAAGGCAACGGACCACAGTGTTGAATGTTCAGAACCGAACACTGGGCCTGAGGGGCTGGGTGCCGTGGGTGGAAGAACCCACAGGCAGACCAGACAATGGGGGTCTCCTTTCAAAATGCTCGATAAAAATTGTGCAATTAGCCATGACCAATCTCTACTTACAAATGCCAGATTGATTTGGTTGAAATCATTTCAATCTTGAAATTTCCTTTTACAAGTTAAATCTTCGCTTAACAATAACAAGAACCAAATGCACTGACAAATTTAACATGTGCCCTTTTTTTTGGTCAATAAAATCTATTTAGCGCTATACGAAGAAAACAGAATTAAAGAATTAACAGTATATTTGAGTATTCCTGAGATGAGTTCACCCTCTTCCTTCCAAGCTCTTGGACTATGGAGATAGAATTCATGTCCCAAGTGACTAGTGATCAAATGAGAAATGGACCCCCACCCCGTCGCTACTCACTTTATGCCTGAGTTGCAGTGGGAGGGGCACTGCTGGGGCAATTCCTGATTTCTGGAATTGGTGTCAGGCCAGAGCTTGACCCAGGACTAACTGGCTAAGGACGTGACCCACTCTGTCTGCTTCTATGGTTTCCATGTTATCACACAAATTCACCATGTGCCACTTGGCCAGGTATTGGCCTGGAGACGGGGGACAGGAGACGTCCTGGGTGCAAGGTGGACACGAGGAAGTCGAAGGCGCTCTCGGGTGCCGAGATTCACTTTCTATTCTGGAAGATGGGACTGGGCTACTTTCGGCCGCTCGAACCCTTTCCCCTGGGAACAGAGACTGGCCAGTCCACCCAGGACGGCGGGGAAGCCAGGTGGCAGTTCACCCTCCGAGGCAGGAGGAAGTGAGCTCGCCTATGCTCTGGGAATCTCAGTTTCCCACTCAGGACACAGCAAGGGATGCGCTCCTCCCCCCTCACTCACGGGGCAGTGAGGCCAGCAGTGGCCCTGTGGTTATTTGCATGGTTTAATGACAGTGACACTGAGGCTCTTTGCTAAAGTGACGGTGACAGTTCTCAGTCTCCACCACACCCACTGAACATCTCCTGGGTCCACAGAGAACTCAACAGAAATAGGAACGTCCAGATCTGCCCTGTCCCTACAGCAGCCAAGAGACACATGTGGCTGCTGATCCCAGAAGAGGTGGCTGGTCAGAACTGAGAGGCTCTGTACGTGTAAAATGCACACTCTACTTGAAGGCGGTAGAGAAAGAGAAAGTAAATTATCTCATTGATCATTTTCATACTGATTACATACTGAAAAGATTCTATTTTGGATGGAATGGACCTTCCAGGCAGAAACTGAGGTGGTATCCAAAGAATGTATTTAGAGAAAATGTCTGATTAAAATTAATTTCATCTTTTTTTTCACTTTCACTTTTTTTTCATGTGGCTACTTAGAAAATGCAAACTTGCTTATGTGGCTGACATTTTATTTCTACTGGGCAGTGCTGCTTCTAGAAATAACTTCTGAGTTATTTTTAAGCCAGGGGGAATAGAAAGAAATCAATGAATGAACACAAAAAGTTAAACATTCGAGACATCTAGAAATTGTTACCCAGTTTTCCGGCGAGATACCCGGAGAACCTACTCCTGACTGCGGCGGGCACGCACCGCCTGGCTCCCCTGCCCCTCCCGTTTCCTTCCTGCTGCCCTGCCGCTCCTGGGCGCCATCGGGCTGGGGCGGCCTGTGCAGACTGTCCACACAGGGAGCATGTGCGAGGGCACCTGCCCTGATCCCAGGTGGGCGTCCGAGGGAGCGGCGCGTCCCCAGCTCTCTTTCGGCTCTGAGTCTAGTGCATGGAAAGAACATCTGCATCACCTGATTATTAAACATCGTTCAGAAATACTTAGTTTTGAAATTCACGTCACATGACAGAAACCGTTTTAAAGTGAAGGACCCAGAGGCACGGGGTACATTTGCGGTGCTGTGTGACCACACCTCGGCCTAGTTCCAAAACTTTCTCATCACCCCAGGAGGAAACCTGGACCCTTTCCCTTCCCCCCAAACCCTGTGTTTCATACATAATTGAGCTGTCCTTAGCTGTAAATAAAATTTAAATAAAATGATTAGTAAACTATGAGCCCAAGGTGAGTGGATTATTGGGTATCTCTCAACGCCCTGACACAGGCTGGCTCACCGAGAAAGCAATGGCAGACGCCGGCGAGATCACCGCCTACCCGTCCCCACTTTCAGGGCGTGAAACACCCTGCACAGGGCGCGGCCCGGCCATCACTTAGGTCCCATGATCGTCACTCAGGCTCCACTGCCTGACGCAGCGACACACAAGCAGACTCTGCCTTCCAGAGCTTTCTAACGGCCCCCACCATCGCAGTCCGATCCTCCTAGGAACGAGGAACGAGGCGCTGCTTCTGGGTGCAAGACTCCTCCGCCTGGCTCCACGAAACATGTGCTGTGCGTTAGCTGACAAACCGTCCTCCAAGCTCTAAGTGCGAAGACATTTGGGCAATGACAATGGTGGGTGGCTCCCTGGCAAGGAGGAAGGAGGCAGCTGCAGAGGGCCAGGCCAGGAGGCCACATCATGGACCACGTCACCAATGCAGTGGGATTCCCACGGAAGCAGCCAGCCACTCGGGCTCCGTGCTCCAGCGCCTTCCCGGAGCTGCCCCTCCAGCACCTCCGGTGCTGGGAGAGAAATGGGAAGTGGGGTCTTCACACACGTCACACTTCACTTACCTGGATGCAACTGTGCGTGGAAAGTGCACTGCAGGTCTGCCTCGCCGGTCCACGGGGCGGAGCTTCAGGAGGCCACCGAGCCCATCTGGATGAAAGATGCCATCCAATTATAAAGCCTTATTACTCTTTTTTATTGCCTTGTAAGAGTTCTGATGCTGGCTTTTACACGCCCATCTGTTTCTGTTTAAGGCGTTTCATTCAAATCAAATTTGAAGAAAAGTCCAGATTACCCAACCACAATGACCCGTGTGAAAGACCCCTCCGTCATTTCGGTGATCCAAACGAATAAACTCAGGGCACGAAGGGGGACTGCCTGGCTGGCCCTGCGGACACAGTGCCTGGCCCCCCGTGTCCCCTCACATCACAATCGTGCATGCCACCGCCCTGCAAGTGACCACGGGAAGGCCTGGGGCAGGCCGCAGGCTGCCACTGGCTGCGCTCTAAAGCACGCCCACCTGGAATGGTTCGCGTGTCCCGGATGTTACCTGAGAGAGCAATAGTCACGTGAGTTTCACAGCATGAAGTCAGGCTTAAAATAGAATCTCGAACACTTTAAAAGTTTTTTGGTGAATCACTGAGATGAAAACACCATCAAACTTATTCCTCAAGAAAAGTTTTACTTCACACTGATTTAAAGTCTACGCTGAAGAAAATACGTAATTTGTGGCCTTAGGAACAAAAACTTTAGCAATTCAAGTAGAATTCATGTCACGCTTCCTAAAAATGCATAATCCGAAAACAGCAAGAGCTTCGAAGTACAAATACTGCGCACTCCTGGTTCTGGCTTTTCCTTTGTAAGCCGTGGAGATGCCCTGTGATTCCTCAACACACGGCACTCAAATTACCGACTTCTCTTTGTAGGTATTTCTAACGGCTTGTTTATGAATTCTACTGCTAGGTCTGCCGAATCTCCAAAGGCTAAGCGATGTTTACGGGACAAATGACATCATCGCCGCGACAGGCGGCCTGTGTTTATACCAATCGGGTTTAGAGGGTCTTCGAAACATGGCTTTAAAATCTTAGTTATTATGTAGCTTAATGCGTTCCTGATGTTTCTGGAAGAACACGTTTCTAAAAATAGAGAAGTCACTTTGTTAAAAGAAAACGAACCACTTGTCTGATCTATCTTACGCATTCACGTGCTTCCGTGACAGCACGGCACTTGAACCGTGAGCCCCAGTGGAGTGATAAAGGCAGAAGAAAGGAAACACTAAGTAGGCAGTCCACACGAGTCGCGGCTACGTAGGAAATAAAAGAGTATTTTATAGAAAAGAAAGAACAGCCACAGCAGTAGGGGAAATTGCCTATTTTAGCAAATTTACTGTGAACCCTTTAGAACTGGTAAAAGGTTTTTACATGTGTTTTTGCTACCTGAGATTCTTCTCACGAAAGTCCTCAAGGAGGACTTTCCCCACTGGTGGCCAGAGAGTTTCCACCGGAACGCTCAGCGGCGCACACTCGGTCCTAAAAACGTGGTCGCCCTGGCGGGTGAGAAGCCAGAGAGAAGTGATCTTTCCATGGAGCTGAAACCACCCTTTCTGCAGCCACCCCCCACCCCATTACTGCGGAACCCCTGGCCAGAGTCATGTAGAACAAGGACAGTGTCCCCAACAGCAGAGTAGCTAAGATGTTTCCCGTGCTACCCAAAGCCTCCTAATCCCCAGACCAAACGCCCCTCCAAATGTCCTTTGGGTGGTGTGACTTCAGACCCTCTCCCCTGGCCATATCCCTGCAATCACCTGCTCTTCACCCATTCCCAATACTTGTAGCCAGGTGTTCAATATTCACTCGTTCATCGGGTCTGCAGCACCCGCTCTGTGCCAGGACCTGCGGGGCAAAGCGGGGGAGGCTGCAGCCATGAGCCAGCGAGAGGAAAGCCCCCAAGCCCCCTCCCTCATGAACCTCCCTTCTCGCTGGAGGAGACGTGTAGGGGGAAGGAGAGTCAACTCAGCGGCACATGAAAAGGGGACATAAAACGGAGGAGGGGAGTGAGCAGGGGTGCAGTGCTGGGCAGCGCTGCTCATTAGAAGGGACGGGAAAGCCCTTACTACGAACGTGGTAAAGACCCAAAGGAAGCGAGGTTACAGCCATGTCACTGTTGAGCAGAATATTCCAGACCAAGGAACAGCAGCTGCAATGGCCTTGCAGCAGGAACATGCCTGTGATGCTTGAGAAACACGAAGCCTGTATCAGGGGTGGAGTGGGGAGGACCGAGGATGAAACAGGAGGAGATGAGGTCAAAGCAGCAAAGGGGTCAGAGGGTGCAAGGCCCCAAGGGCCACTGGGAAGATCTGGGCCGTCACTCTCGGTGAGGCGGAAGGCGCTGGAAGGCGTGCAGCAGCCGAGTGGCATGGTCTAACCATGCTCGAATCGGTCACTTCAGGCGCCTGTGGAGAACAGACCCACAAAAGGTCAGAGCCGAAGACAGCAGACCGGCAAGGAAGAGAGTCTCGGTCCACACACCAGATAATGGCGGCCTGGGCCAGAGAGATGGCTGCAGAGGAGGGTCACATTCTGGGTTTCCCAGGCTCGGCCCACAGCGTTTACGGAGAAAGCACAGTTAAAGGAAATGTCTGGAGCTAAACACAGCGCTCCAAAGGCGGTCTCCACTGAGGCCGACGGGCGATACGTTTTTACACTTCCTTTCCCAGGGTATCCTATTCTAACAGACACGGAAACCTCCAGACGAGCCAACCAAACCCCATGAAAAGGATTAAAGAAGGTACCCGGCCCATGCGGGATTCGACCTGATGAGGGTCAAAAAACCTCTAACAAATTCCTCCCGCTAACCGCAGCCTTCTCTCCTTCCAGCCCGCCCTGCGCCTGGCTCCTCCTGCAGCTCCCTGCACCCTAGTTAAGGCCCCTCTTCCTCGGCTAGTCTCTATTTTCCCAGATCCCCTGTCAACGCATGGTTTCACTTACCTCCCGTGGTCAACTCACCACCCACTCACTCTGCCCTGAAATCTCCCCTCTCCTCACTAACCAGAAGGCTGGGTAACTCCCCTGCCCCCACCCACTGCCTGTCTTCTTTCCTTGCCCCAATCCCAGAGAATAAGCATGGCTGGGAAAATCATACAACCATATTAGGTGGGTCTTCCACAAACCCCGTCATTTTTAAAACTCATTCGGAAGGGATTACACTAAAAAACACACATGTATGACCCATGGTCACGGGCAGGTGGTGGAAGGCCAGAGGGAAGGGGGAGTGGGGGCTGGGAGGAAGGGGGAAACGTTGGGAGGGGGGAATGGGGACATCTGCGATAGTGTCAACAATAAAAATAAAATAATAAAATAAAACTCATTTGGAATATACTTCCACTCCTTCACTTAATTTATTTCTAATTCATGTTCTATGTATGGGTTTTCTAAAATATGTATGTAATGTCCAACACAGCTATCAGAAATCTTCTAGTTTCCTGCCTCTTAACCCAAATCTACTCTCAGAAGATGGATGATATTATTTTTTATTTCATCTAGAAGAGTAAAGCCACAAAACTTAAGTTCTTTCAATGTGAATTTTTCACTCTCAAGAATTCTCAACAGCTTCACCACATCCTCCCCTCGTCTCTTGACTCAGAGACGTGTCTTTCCAAACTTGACCCCTCCACCGGTGCCCTTGAACCAGACCCTGCCACAGTGTCCCAGCCCACGGTCCCATGCACCGTCCTCTCCCTGCAGCACCTGCATGGTTCGTTCTGCACGGCATGTTCCTCTGTGCAAGAGAAACTTCTTTCGTCCTAGAACAAATAACCCAAAACATCTCTTCACCCCACTTCAGACCACATCCAATTTCTCGCTTTCCCTTGTGCCCACAAAAGCCCACGGAGCCAGTGCAGTGCTCCAATTCTCAGACACAAAGACAAATACGACACAGTCCCACCCCTCGCCACCAAAGTCCTCCAAAGAACAGTAAACACGTCTCATCATCTGCCTGCTTTCTCTTTAGTTACTTGCAAGCTGGCTTCCGGCGATGTCCACTGGGAGAGCTTTCACGGTGTGACCACAGCCACGCCAGAGTGAAACCCTCCCTCTGATCGGTGATCTTCAAAACCCTCCAGTTCCGCGCGGTCTCCTTAGCCCCAGTCCACTTCTGGTCCCACATCTCCGCTCAGCCCTTCAAAGCCAGACTCTCCAACCTGCTCCCCCCTTCTCTCTCCATCCACTCCATCCTTCTGTTCAAGATCCTTCTTGATCCTAGACATGGCTCCTGGTCTTCCGGGCCTCCAGACCCTCCCTGACCCTGGCCCCCTAGCCCAGGCAGTTTCAACAGCATCTTTTCTGCGTGTGGCTCCTTATTGCCACTGCCTGGCTCCACCTTCCCTGCCCAGGCCTTGTCCCTTTGTAAAGCCTTTATTTTACCCTAGATATGAGTGGCCGCCCCTTCCTTAGATGTTTTGATTTTTTTCTTCTGTTGACACATTTACTCACAGTAGAGCTTTCTGAGCTGTGGCTGACCTTTCCCCCTCGCACTGAAGGGCTCCAGTGACGGGGCCCTGTTCTGTTCCTTTTTTCCGTCCGCCACAAAGCCATACAAACTACGCAGTAAGGGCTGTCCTATGGATGCTTCCTTCGGTCCCGCCACGAACAAGAATGGGGCCCTACTCCAGACGCCCCCGTGACTGGCAGAAGGAATCAATGATGGCTTATTTCTTGTTTGTGGGTGGCCCCGTGCAGGGGTTCTCAACCCAGCTGACAACCATTAAGAATAATGTTCCCCTTTTAGGCCCAGAGGTGATTTTGCCTGTCGGTAGGATTGCTTCTCACAATTTCCTTTGAGTACCTAGGACGCTGGAGGAAGAAGGAGTCTGAGAAACGGCGCGTGGGGACGTTCCCGCGGCCATCGGCCCAGGCGGCCCCGGCTAACTTCTGAGTCGGTTCACAGGGTGAATGAAAAACATGGACTTTGGGCTGGCTCTGGGTTGCAAGCTTCTGATCTGGCATCACTGCCCAACTTCCCACGCGTGCGGCCAGGGGCTTGTCCTTGCCAAAACATCTGAAACTGCACCAGTGATGGAAGAGGCCGCAGGGCGAGCTGCACCACGTCTGCAAGGGTGGCAATCGGCACACGTTCGACTGTGTGTGAGATTTCCAACCGCCCACCAGTTCACGAGATTGAAGAGGGTAGCAAACGTACGAGACAGCGGCGAACGCTGCCTCCACGCGGGAAAGACGCCATGCCGAGGGCACCCGGGAGAGACTCCGGAACAGAAACCAAAAGAAAGGCAAAGGTGAGCTTTCCGCCATCACGGAGGGCGGCCAGAGCCTCGCCACGTCCACCGCGGGCACCAAAATTCCGCCGCAAATGCTGCCGCCTCGTGGATGCTCCGTGTTGCGTTGTGTTTGTCTTGCTACCTGCTTTCCGGAAACTCACTTGCCTTCTGTGGGTGAGAGAAGGGTAAACGGTGCCCTTGGCCCATTCAGCTCCCCGCCCCCGCCCCCCGCCCCCCGGCCACGCTTTCCTGAAGCTGCCGGGCCGAGCACGTCGCAGGGCCAGAATCTTCGTCACTACGGCCAGAAGTGGCAAGACGGCGCCGTTGCTGATTTGAGGCAACTTTTGATATATAAGGTATTAATGCATGTAACGAAAGGCACAAAATGAGCAAAACATGACATAATCCTTTGCTTCCGGTCAATTAACACATTGTATACAGGAAACGTACTTACACGTTTTACGTTGATTGGTAGTGGAATGCGGGACACGTATAAATACGTGTTTTGTAGACTAGCGGCAGAATGCGGGTAATGGATAAAAACGTTTATTTTTATACTTTTTTATTGCTCTAAAGGGATGTTAACATGCAGATATATGAATTCCGAAGGACAAAATTTGGGTCTTTTTAACACAGACAATGGTGAATTATGTATGTATGTCTGTTTTAACAATTATCATACAAAAAAACACTACTAAAACTTCATTTTTTCTTTTTTACATACAATTAACACAACAAAAACACTACTAAAACTTCATTCTTCTTGTTTTACAATGAAGTTTAAGAAAGAAAACTTCATTCTTTCTTTTTTTGCATATTTTACATACTTTTTTCAAAATATTTTCAATAAATCGGAATTTTTACATATTTTATTACTTTTATTTCAATTTCCAGTGATTTTTCCAGTATTTGTCTTTTTAAAATTTAAGAAAAATAATTCAGTATACATTTTATAGTAAATCACAAAAAGTTTCATTAAAAAAAAATATGTAAAACTAAAGTTACCGTAATTTTACTGAATGTTGCCATTTGCACAAAACATTAGCAAAAATGGCCCGCTCCACCTGTTAGCTTGCGATAAAAGCTACCTGCATACAATGTGTTAAATAAAAATACATAGGTGCGAAGCAGGACCATGGCTGAAATTACAGAATCATAATGGTTCTACATCAGAACCGCTTTGGTGAGACGCATGATACCATTTCCCCCACGTCCCTCTCCCTGTCCTGCTCCCAGCCGTTCATCTAGGAGACAGGAGTCTGCGCAGCGGTGCACACGCAGCCCTGGGCAGGCCAGCGACAGTGAGAACCTGCAGGACATCCCAGCCCAGGGAACCGGCCGTGCACCCCACGCCACCAAGAGACCCACAACAGCTTTTCCTGTTTTAATTGTCACGCCCTATATAGGTTAATAGTAATTCATTATTAGTTTAATTTTTTCAATGACATTCCAAAAATAAAGCCCCTTACACTAACAGAGGCAACCATTCTAAGATTCTTCAACGTTGCTTCCCTCCAACAGAGGCCATTCTCATGATCATTAAAAGAACCAAACAGTACTTTTTGGAAGCTCAACAATGCATGACTTTGGAGCAATTAGTTTTTTGTCTTTCATCTGTATTTTTTAACAATCGACATACAACTTCCCACTGGTTGTATCAGCTTCAGGTGTGCAATACACTGATCTGGAGTCAGTCTTCTTCCTTACTATGTGACCACCCCGCCAGCTCTGGTCGTCATCGGTCACACGTAAACTCATCACAGTACCCTCGGCTGCCTTCCTCCCCTCACACCCACGCGCACAGCTCCTCCCTCCTGCTGACCATCGCTCGGCCCCTGGCTCCGGGAGTCTGCTTTTGTTTTAGGTTCCACCAGCGAGTGAAACCACACAGGATCTGTCCTTCTCTGACTTATTTCACTTAGCACACTGCCCTCTCAACCCATGGCAAGGTTTTGTTCTTTTTATCGCTCTGTAACATTCCACTGTTTGAGGTCTGTCCAGAAAGAGTCCAGCCATTGTTAATATAACAAGGACGGTTTGGGCGACATCGATGTAACCTGGCAGCCAAGGAGAGTGCACTGGAGTGCACATGCGTGAACAATGGTGACTTCGCTGCACTAGTCGGTGGGGGCGGTAGAGGATGTTGAGTGAGCATGTGTGCTGTGTGGCCTTCACATTCAAAATGACTGAGTGAGCAGAGCAACGACTCTGTATCAAAATCTGCATTAAGCTTGAACATTCCTCCAGGGAAACTACTCTGGTGATTCAGAAGGCCGCAGCTATGGGCCCCTGGTGACTGGCAGCTTCATCACGGCAATGTGCCTGCTCATGCATCTCGTATCCTGCAGAGTTTTTTGGTGAAACATCAAACCACCCAGGTGACTCAGCCCCCTACAGATTTGGTGCCCTGCAACTTCTGGCTTTTCCCAAAACTAAAGCACCTTTGAAAGGGAAGAGATTTCAGACTGTTAATGGGGTTCAGAATATATGTCGGGGCAGCTGATGGCAATTGGGAGAACTGTGTGAGGTCCCAAGGTGCCTACTTTGAAGGGGACTGAGGCGTCACTGTCCTGTGTACAGTGTTTCTTGTATCTTGTATCTTCTTCAATGCATGTCTCTTTTTCACAGTACATGTCTGGATACCTTCTGGCCAGACCTCGTGTATATGCACCACATCTTTCTTACTCCTTCCTCTATTGGTGGACACCTAGGTTGCTTCCATTTTTTAAACCGTTGTTCAGAACAGTAGTGTGTAAGCCCTAGGCAGCACATCAGAGTCTAAAATACAGCCACGCCCAAGCCTACCCCTGACCAATTAAATTAGAACCTCTGGGGGCGGGGCCAGGCACAGGCATTTTTTTCATGCTCCGCAGATGATCCCTATGCATCTGAGACTGTAGCCCAGGGCATTCAGAGTGTTACCTGAAGCCCCCTCAGGGCATCAGAGCATCTCTGAACCAGGGTCCTGCTCTGTCGCACCTCCCGATGCTCACCAACTGCGCGCCCGAGACGGCAACCTACCTCAGCAGCTACTTCAGCGGCTTCACAAAAATCTACTACTGAACACGTCTTCCCATCAATCATGGCCTCGGCTCCCCCGGCCTAGACAGTCAACCTGTGCTTCTGTGACCTGCTGTCAGGAGCATCACACACACACACACAGCAATGCACAGCGCACTGACTGCTGGGGGTTGCTTGCTTTGCGGTTGTGACTTCTTTAGCTGTGTAACAGGACAATGCCCTGGGAGGTGAGTCCTTTAATACAGATGCTTGTTTACGTGCACATGTTTATTTCCATGAGGAAGGGAAAGCACAGAGAAAACACACCTGCAGTCACATGGAAGAGAGTGCCTTTGTTCGTGGAGAACGTTTCAGCCTGGACTTGCCAGGCTTTGGCGGGAAGCAAAGCGGAACGCTGCTGCTTCACCTGGGAGGGGCAGACAGGGCAGCGAGAGGGAGGGGGCGGGGGGGCGAGGCTGGGGACCAGAGGGGCAGCATGAGGCCATGCGTCCCTGCTGGCTCCCGGACCAGCCCTCCTAACTATGAAAAACTGAGAGCCATGGGATTTTCTCTGTTTTTAGCTGTTAACATACATGGTCTTTAAAACTTCATTCAAAGCCAAAGGAAATATTTCCATACTGAATTTCAGTAGTGCAGGATGCTGTGGCAGAAGGAAATCCAAGGATCCTGTACACAAAGCCCTCTCAAGTTACCCTATCGAGGTACACTGGGCTTCACTCAGGCAGCGCCCCCCGCCCCCACTGGTCCAAGCCATCAGTGGGTTAGAACAGCTTCGTGCAGGGTGCTGTCAGGAGATGCCCCCCAGGTGGTGGGGATCTCTGAGGATCAGTGACCAAAGATATATCGGACTGAAAAAGAAGCTAATGTCTCTTAATAAAATGGTTCAACATTCAACAACTCAGAAGTCCTGGGACTTTAACCAAAGAGAACAACAGAGTGATCGTATAGATGTAAAAGCTCTTAAAAGTGCAGATTAAATCCCAACCACAGGGCGGGAAACAAGATGTTTCAGGGACCACCACCCTGGGCTCCTCAGGAGATGCTCCGAGTCTGCCTTTGGGGTGGCTGCTCCATGAAGTCGAGTGTCCCCACGCCGCCGCTCGCTCACCTTTCCTCTCTGCTCCTGCAGACCGGGAGCAAACTGAACTGAGCCTGCGGAGACGGATGAAGTTGCTTGCTGCCTGGGTGTCAACGAGCGCACAGAACTTTCACAAGTGAGGTGTGATTCAGAACCATTTTATCCTTTGACGTGGGCTCTTGGCAACCGGCATCTTGCATGTCATTTTACCGTTTTTTTCTTTTAACTGTGGGACGATGCTAAGCTCCAGAGTCTTGGTCTCAGACTTTCAGCAGAAGCCCTCATTCTGAAAAGAGGCACCAGGCTACCGGGGTAGGACAGGTGTCAGGTTGCCGCAAACCTGGCCTGGGGGACTCGGCCCTGCGTTGACTTCCCAGGCACAGGGGGAGGGAAGGGCTGGCAGGGGGAGGAGTGAACGAGTGAGGTGGGGGAAGAGGGGACACACCACCCCCGACAGACCACACGCTTCTTCCCCATGGAGCTTCCTCAGAACCTAGGGAGGCAAGAAATCTTAAATTGAACAAGAGACTGACATCTACTTGAAGAATTAACTGGTCTTCTCAATACCTGAAAATAAATCGGTGCATGAACAATTATAAGTGACCGCAGACCGAGATACCATTTGAGTGAAAGACTATTTTCCTGGAAGCGGCTGGGAAGGAGCAGTAGTGAGAAAATAACTAAGGTTTCACGTGCATGTGACTGAGTCCAGCTCAGTCCATAACACAGTTACACACACACGTGCCAAGGGGATCATTTGTAAAAATCACATTGGTAACAGTTTTAAATTTCGTCCTTCAGGAAGCAGTAAATCACAATGCCTGCTAGCTAGGCCCTGTTCGGCATTCTGTTTTTCCAAAGGCATTCAAAAACTGCCAGTCCAAAGGCCAAGGTTATGGTGAGTGTGCCTCAAATAAGAAACGGTTTTCCACCCCCACCCCCCCGCTCAGTCCTGCAACAGTGAAGGGTGGGCATGCGGAGACAGAGCAGTGTCTAACGCTGGCACAAGTCTGAAACAGGTCTTCCTTAGGAACTGCTTTATTCTCCACCACACGTCCGTAAAGAAAGTGGCTTTATGTGAGCTAGAAGGAAGAAGAGAAGAAACCTCCCGGATTATCCTTACCACACACGGAAGTGACAAAAACCACAGCACGCAATGCGGGGAAGGTAAACAACTCCAACCACTCCACCCCAAGCACGGAGACACACGTGGAAGAAATGAAGTCACGATGGCAATATTTGTAAACCGTTCAACCGTCGGCACAGAGGAAGGTGTGAACTGTGTGCGGCCTGTCATCGGGATGAAGGGAAACACGGGAAATAACGTTAGGAGGATCGACTGCACAGTTGGAACACCAAGAAAACGCTGAAGAGCTAAGCGAGGGGAGAGCGTGCGAGGTCCAGCCTCCTTCGGGTCTCCCTGGCAGTCAGAGCAAGGGCCACTGCACGAGGGACGTCTGGGCGAGTGCCCTGCCCAGCGCAGGGGCCACGCACCCTGCTCAGGAAGCCCCGAAGGCGGCCTCCAGTGGAAACATCAGGAGCAGCACAAGGAACCCATGTGGGTGTCCTCCCCCAATTTCTTCCAGACCCCAAATTCCAAAATCCGGTAGAAGCAGAAGGCTGGCGCAGGAGGACGGCCAGACGTGGGTAGGGTGGGCTTCCGGTGGCCCACACAGGAGGGGAGATCAGAGCTGTGTTTGCCCAGATGACACAAGGCACTGTTGTCCATGACACGTCACCTTTACCTTTTCGGGTTAGCCTAAAACATACCTGGTGTAAAAGTAATAGGAGACACTTAATAAATCCTTCAACTGTAAATCAGTATCGATCGAGAGATTTTCTAAAACATGTTTAATACTGTAAAATGGATTTAAAAAGGAAAAAATCCCTGTGAAACATAAAGCTGAGTGGAATAAATCAGATGAAGACAAATACGGTGTAATCGCACTTATAAGTGGAATCTAAAAAACAAATCCATAGAGACAGGGGGTGGAAAGGAGGTGCAGGAAACGGGGAGAACATGGTCAAAGGGCACAGACTTCAGTGATGAGATGAGCCCTGGCCGGATGGCTCGACTGGAGCGTCATCCCATGCCCCAACAGGCTGCAGGTTCGGTTCCCCGCCAGGGCCCATACCTAGGTTGAGGGTTCAATCCCCAGGTGGGGCCTGTTACAGGAGGCAACCCATCAGGTTTCTCTCTCACATCTCTCTCTCTCCCCCCTTCTGGCTGAAGTCAATTAAGAAGTACGAAAGGAAGGTAAGTTCTGAGACATCGCGTGCAGCATGGGGACGGCAGTCGACGATACCATGTTGTTACAGTTGCATTGCTAAAAGAGTAAGTGTTTCCAAAAAACAAACTGATATTTAACGCGAAGTGATGGAGGTGCTAACTAACCCTGCTGTGGTCATCATTTCCCAGAACGTACGTGTATCCAATCATGCGCACCTCACACGGTCGCGGTGTTCAATATCAATTATATCTCCATAAACCGGGGGGCGGGGGGACAAACGAAAACCCCTCGGGTAATTTTTTCTAATTCATAGCCCCATCTCCTCACCAGGTAAATCTTATGTCACGTAAGATTTGTTTTTGCTCCTTTGTTTTTAATTTTGGTTTTGGGGAATCAAGGAATGGGTCTTTTTAAAAAATCTTCTTATGGATATATGTGACTTTTCTGGTCCTAAAGACTAAGAAATAAGAACAGGAGTATATTGTTTAAATGTTTCATGAGATAAAAATACTTTCTCTCTTTCTTTCCCCTGATGTCTTTGTTCGTTGTTAGGGCTGTCTCTTTCATGAATAATTCTTCCAGGACAACCTGCCTTGACGGCCAAATAGGAAACCCACCCATGAACTCTAGTCACACCTGCAGGCTCCGGCTGCCTCCTGCCACGGGCGATGCAATAGGTAAATACACAACCTTGACACAACCGTTTCTTCAAACAATAATGGAAAGTTGGAACCGGGGGCTTTTTCAAACAGCGTAAGTCACGAGAAATCCGATTTGTTCTTTACTTTTACATCAGGCACAAACGTTTGATTGGTGACAATCCACCTTAACCACAAAGATTTTAAACACAACCCATTTAAAACGTGGGCTTTAAAACAAAGGACACACGGATCACATGGTCGCAGCTGCAACTGGTGCCAGCCTCAAGCTCAATTGGCTCAGCATCACCACCGCCGCTGCAAAATTTTATGGGGCTAATTCAGAGGTTCACAGAAATTGGTGTTATTGCTTATTTTTGGATATCGATAATAGCAGCATATTAGCAATAAATGTGTAATGCAAATGAAAAGTACGTTCCAGAAAATCCACAATGAATCCCTCAAAAATTAATAGCCATGCTTTGGTTAAATTTGTTGACTTTTTTTAAAAAGTCCATTCTCAGAAGTAACATGTACTCTCGATTAAGCAAAACACAACCAGGATTTTCATTTAACCCTGGAATTTGATCTTTAAAATTAGCAAAAGCAAGAAAGAAAGAACTTTCTCTGCTATTTACAGTTCCTGCTTTGGATAAATCCCAACATCTGGATACCAGAGTCAGCAAAGCAAAATCCATGGAGTCACATGTGCGATTTTATGCTGCGAACCCACTGTTTCTTAGGGTGAAACCACCGTGGTGCTCCCCTGCTCCCCATTTCTGCCTCCACAGAAAGCACAAGCAGCGTTTGCTCAGTGTGTCCAGAGTGAGAAATCGTGTATGGTGTATCCAACCCAGTATACAGACATACACACACATAACTAAAGCAAGTGTTCCAAAATAGGACTTTTCCTTCCTATGTAGGTGCACCCATTCCCTTCCACTTCCTTTAGTTAATATTGGCCTCGATTCCCTTCCACAAATGGGTTGTGACCTACTGTTTGAAAGCCATGGCTTTATAGTCTTGCTAGAAAAAGACTGGTCTTCAGGCCAGCCATGCAACGGCCCCGACGGAAGTGCAGACTCTGAAGGCCACCCAGCCCCCAGGTGACGCGTGTGTACACTGACGTCAGAGGGGGGGGTCCTCTAGACGATGAACCTGCAGAATGAGTGTCTGTCACCTGAACTGAACTGAGATCAGGAATCTCTGTCCACTGACTTCAAGAGGCCACGCATTTTCTGGCAGAAGAGCTGGGTGCAATGAAAATTTCTTTTGGGTTTCACCAACTGCATCCAGCAGGGTTCCGTCACCAGCACAGGGTTCCAACCGGGATCCCTGGGCCTTGGTGGGCAGCTGAGGGGAGTCGGTGGGGGGTGCTGAGTTGGCTGCAGTAGTTCTGTGAGCATATAAGAGAGTGGGTGTTGCTCAATCTGGGAGAAAATTTATGACATTCATCCAATTTTTTAAAAGTTCCGTGATTTGAAAAAGTCAAGGTGAGCTATCAAGCTATGAGAAGACATGGAGGAAGCTTCCACGTACAGGACCAGGTGAGAGAGGCCAACCTGAAAAGGCTGCCCACTGCATGGTCCCAACTGTACGAGCTTCTGGAGAAGGCGGGCGGGGGGCACGGAAGAGACCAGCGCTCGTCAGGGGCTGGGGAGGGGAGGGAGGAACGCACAGTGGGAGCATAGAGGGTGCTCAGGGAGGTGCAGCGGCTCCGCACGATGCTTTCGTGAGAGATACAGGCCACCGGTCATTAACCTAAACCCACAGAGCGCGCGGCACAGAGAGTGGGCCCTGCTGTAAGCCACGGGCTCTGGGCCATGAGCACGCGCCGGTGAAGGCTCACCGACGGTTAACAAGTGCATGCCCTGGAGGGGGACGCGGGCAGTGGGGAGTCTGTGGGTGTGGGGGGTGGCACATGTATGGGAGCTCTGTGCTCTTCTGGTCAGCTTTGCTGGGAACGTAAAGTTGTTCCAAAAAGATAATAATACCATACACACACACACACACACACACACACACATAAATTAGGACACAGTGCCCCTAAGAACACATTCTCTGTTGCCAGTCGGCCATGTGATTACCACCACATCTACAAAGGAAGGGAGGAACGTGTGAAGAGGGAAGGGGCCGTCTGTCTCAGGACAGAGCAAAGTCCCTGGGCGCCCGTCCTTCATCGCGACCACTGCTTATGTAATTCCGTCAATACCGCTCTGCTGAATGTCAACCAGGCACGAGGCTCAATCAGAGAACCAGAAACGATCAGACAGTCACGCTGAGCAGTGTGTCATCCAACAGGCAGAGGAAACATGCACAGAGAGAATCACCCTACGGTAAACACCCCCTCCTCTGTCCAAACGGCAAGGACCCAAGGGTCAAGATGTGGAGGGCAGCAGACCCAAGCAAGAGGCCAGAGGGCAGGGGGCACGACTTCCAGTTCCCCGGCGAGCGAGCAACGGGAGGAAACACACGAGCACTCGGGGAGAGCAGCGCGTCCGGGCGTGACCTCCTCTGGCCGGTCTGTGCCCCATGCCGACGGGCGTGCAGTGCTCACTGTCACACGCTCTGGTTGTCCGACCTATCAGTGGGGGTGCACTTGCAGACAAAACCTGCCACGTTATGCCGGGTTTCTTTTGCACAGACGGCAGAACTCCAGGGGAAAAATTCTAAGCCGGGTGCTCTACGCAATTCTGCACACTTGTGCACACTGAATGACGACGTTATTGGTGGTTTCCAAAATAAAACATATTTTCTCTTATTTCTGTTAACAAAGTTATAGAGTAAAAAAAAAAAAAACCCAGAAAAAGAGATAAGAACCTTCTAAGCTTAACAGCCAAGAAAGATCACAAAGGAAAGTACAGGTGGAAACAAATAAAAACACTTATCTTGTGGGGTAATAATAAAAATTAAAAGGCAGAACCAATGTCAAAAGCAATCTGTATGACTGCCCTGGCTGGGTGGCTCAAAGGATTGGAGCATCATCCCATAGACCAAAAGTTGCAGGTTCAATCCCCAGTCAGGGCACATACCAGAGGCAACCAATCGAGATTTCTCTCTCCCTCCCCCTGTTCCTCTCTCTCTAAAAATCAACAAACATGTCCTTGGGTGAGGATTTAAAAAAATGTGTATGACAAATCTGACACAGCTTGGGCTTCATATCATTAAAGCGTAACTTGTACACGTGGCTGAGAAAAGCAGTAAACCTTCTAAATCCCATCTGCGGCAAGGGTCTGCATTTCTCCTCCGCTCGTGTTTGAAGCCGCTGCGCGTGCCAGGTGTCCACTCCACGCACGACACTCTTACTGAGGCCACCACGACCTGCACGCTGCAGAGCTGACGGCCCTCACCTCTGCCCACCGGCACTCCCCAGCTCCTCCCCCGCCCACTGGCTCCTCCTCTCCGCCCTCTGTGGGCTCCTCCTCCTCTTCCCAACCTCCACCAGCTGCAAGGACTCAACGCTCAGGCTCACGGCAGCTCAGTATCTCCTCTCCTCCCCCACAACCCCGCCTCACATCAACGCCTACCACTCACACCGGTAAATGGGGCAAACGAGGTAAATTACACCTCTGTGGTGCTGTTGGAAAGTGTCAGTTAGGGCACGCCACCTATTCTGCTTAAAACCCAATGGCTTCCCGACACGCAAAATGAAATGTAAGTCCTTATCCGTGCGCATCGGAATCTCCCCTGTGACCTCAGGATTTCCTCTCCGACCCCACATCCTGCAGCTCCACCCCTCACCCCGTGCCTTTCCCTGAACATGCCGAGCGAGCTCCTGCCTCACAGCCTTTGCACATGCTGTTCCCCCTCTCTGGGCACTCCTCCCCCAGAAGATCACATGGCTCACGCTCTCCCCTCCCGTCTGTTTGATTTTCAGATCCTCCCAAAGACCTTCCCTAACTTCTCCCCTCCTTTCACTCCTGATTACCTCTTGCTTGCCTTACATTTTGTTACATTTTGTTCAGCATTAATATACAGATATTATATATTTGTTGCAATGCAGACTTTATATATTTGTTGCAATGCAGACTTTATATATTTGTTGCAATGCAGACTTTATATATTTAAAACATATCCTATTTTAGCCCCTAGAATGGAAGCTTCATGTAAGCAGGGACCTTTTCTGTTTGGTTCATGCTAACCCCCCACCCCCAGCAATGTTAAATGATTTCACTGAAATGAGCAGAAAAGGGAGTTATAAAAGAAATAGAACTTGCTGGTCAGTGTATAAGTGATCATTTGTGCAAGTGATCAGTTTCCAAATGAAATTACACCTATAATACTCCACTTTCCACCCTTCAAATCAGCAAAGGTTAAAACTTGCAATTGGATGTGATGAAATCATGGTTTCATACATTCCTTGGAGAAGTACAGAAGAACACCACTGGGCGGGGTGACACTGGTGTCCAAAGCCTCTTTAAAGCGTCCGTGCTCCTTGAATGAATCAGGTTTCTGATCAGAGGAGCGCTGAAGGAAGCTCTCTCGGGAGGACTAGCCTGGCCCGGCGGTGTGAGAGCATAAGGACAGGGGTGGAGAAAGCAGCCGCAGGAGAACAGAGACTCCTGTCCCAGGTCAAGAGGGAGATAATGAGGACCCATATTTGTGCCACAAAGAAAGGGCTCTATGAATAAGACAGGAGGTGAAGAGAGAAAAGAGTAAAAGAGTTAAGTGTTAAGCCTGAGTCCCGGGGAGAAGTGGCCAGAAGTCTGGCTCCATAGCCTGCCTGCTCACCATTACCCTGCAGCTGCCTCGTCCCGGAGGGAAGAGGTGCTAAAACTGAGGCAGCTCTGTAGAACGCATGAACCTGGACTCTCTGTGAGCTGGACAAATGACGTACACCCTGGGTTAAATGCACCAGAGTGTTTGAAGAAGCTCTGAAGACTCGGAGCATCGCACAAACGGACGTGTGGTTCCTCTGATTGGTTGCTGAGTTGAAGGCACCTGCACCCACATCCAGGCGGGGCATCTAACGGGCACCTAGTGCCGTGAGGCTGGAGATCAGAGCCAGGCAAGCAGACATGGGAGTTTGTGATCAGAGGTAAAGGAGGTGCAAAAGGACAAGGAGAAGATGGGACCGAAACCACAGAGAACCTGGGAATGAGGCGTGCACCGCACATTAGTAAGAACAGGGAGGAAGTTGGGTATTCTCATCAGAAAACACACATGCAGCGTCCTAAACTCATCATGCCCTGAGCTAGCCTACAGCTCATGCCTCCCTCACACCAGCGGTCCCAATGCTGCGTCTTGCAACAGGGTGCCAATGCTCAAAGCCCGGTTGCACAAAGGGCGATGTGCATGCCTCAGCGCGTCAGGCACGTGGACATCTCCAACACACTCAGCTGCTGGGCTGACCTCAGAAATTCCTGCTTCAAATTCCTAAGTCAATTCCCCTAGTAAGAAGCGAGGGGCACTTCTCTCCTGGACTCTATTATACCCAGTCGCAAACCCTAGAAACATGCTGACATTCTGAAACCCAAGTCCAGACAGCATTCCCTAAACCCTTACAGGTGTGACGGGGATGTTTGGAGCTGCCGTCCAGAAAAACGCAGCCTCTGGGGTGGGCAAAAAGTAAAAATCAGTTGGTCTGATAAACATCTACCAATTGATTATCTCAGGCTAGCTTAATAATTAATAATTTTATTCATTATCTAAGTAAGGGCCACAGAAACACCTCAGCACTTGTTAAAATGCAGTCCCCTGGGTCCAGCCCACACTTCCTAAAGCAGCAGCTTTGGGGGGAGCCCACGAATCTGCATGTTGAGCAGCTCCCCAGGATGCTTTCAGAGACCCGCCTCTGGAGGAAAGCGGCCCCGAGTGTTCTGGGTCAACCATGCACAATTTACCCCCGTCCCCCTGGATGGTGGACTGACTCTCCTCTGATCCCAGCCCACACTTCCTGGCAACACCAGCCCCCCACCCCGAACATGTCGGCACCACTGAGTCTTGACGAGCAGCCACTGGTTTGGGGGACTTTGGGCATGCCTGGGGGAGCATGCCACTGAACCCCACTGCAGGCACCCTGAGAGCAGCCCCAAGAGACAGAAGGTACAGCTCAGCTCCAGCAAACTCCATGCAACATACGAGGGGGGCACACAAAATGGAATTATTACCTGGAGGGTGGGCCCCTGGTAGTCCAGGCTTCCCCTGCTGGGTGAGCGTTCTAGGAACCCATCTGGATCAGTGGACCAGCTGGCATTGTTGTGAGAGGCAGAGCTGGGCTGCAGCGAAATTTTTTTGCGGACTCTTCCATCGTGTTTGCCCGTTTCATGACGGGCGATCTACCAGCGCACCTGCCCACCCCGCACTGAGTGCTCAGCAGTCTCCAACCAAAACCGGCGTGACCCCCGTGCCCCACCCTCCCTATTCACCCGATCTGGCCCCAAGCGACATTTTTTGTTTCCCTGGGTGAAAAAAGTCCTCAAAGGGAAATGCTTCGCCGATGGGGAAGAGGTGAAACAAAACGCGGCAGGAGCACTGAAACGCAACAATGTCAAGTTCAAAACCCATTCCGAGCAGTGGAAGAAGTGTCTCGATAGGTGCACTACATCAAATGGAGAGCACTTTGATGGTGACTGAAGCTTAAACATGTGAGAATAAACAGACAATTTTCTATAAATAAATCCCGGGTTTGGGCGCCCCCTCATATCTGCAGGCAGGGCCATCGATGTTAGAAGTCTCCACTGACGTGCTGTTATCAACGTCTTGCTATTTCTAGACCATGTTATTTTTCTGATTATAAAAGTAAGATGCACTCACTGTAGGAATATTAGCAAATTTGCTCTTCTCCATTTCGCTAAGTGCCACTATCCTGCAGAGGAACGGACAAGCAGGTATCAACAGCCACAGATTTGCCCAGCCGGTCGAGATGTGCAAACCCCGCTGGAATCCGATCAAAGCTGATTTACGAAGGAGAAATTAGGCAGCGTATCAAAGGCTTACATCATCTTCACAGCACACAGACTTTGGGGGGAAAACTCTGGTCTCTGGTCTCTGTTGAGTGTATCCTCAAAGGATAAACTTTCTAATTTCCTGTGAAGCAAAGTGACTATAAATCAGGTTTGCAAATACGTGCGAAGCGCTTATGACTCAATGGGTCTTTTGTCACCAGGTAGGAGCTAGGGAGTGAGACCCAACCTTCTCCAACAAATCAAGATGGGCCCAGAGGGTCGGTCCAACCCCTTTCTCGGATGCAGGGATGCAGGGATGCAGGGATGCAGGGATGCAGGTCCAGGCATCCACTCCACATTACTTTTAGAATCTGGCTCATTGGCTGGGTTCTCTGGCCTCCTAGTGGCCTTGCAGTTAGTACTGGCTGCTTCTTAAAACCCTTTCAAGCCCTTCCTTCTATGGAACACAAGCAGCCTGTAAGTGCAACATCTTTTAGAATCAGAAACACGAAGCGTTACTTCCAGAGCAGCAGCTACAGAATCATGTGGGAAGGAAATTCAGCAGTTGACTTCTTGTTAAGTACTGACCCTGTAACTGTCCAGTTCCTTCCAGAATATTCCCTCTTCTTCCTTCTCCCCTTCTACTGATAATATGTAAGAGTATGCTAATGACCTATATTAATGATAGAAACATATATTATGCTACAATCTGCTACAATATTTAATCATTGTTCTGGAAGAAAAGAACTATGGTAAATTAAGTAGAATAAATTCCTTTAAGGTAGAATGTTTCTTTCCCCCGGATCACCCGAGGGACTGGAGTGTGAAGGACACACGATCTCTGGGGCTGGGCCCCTGCACACCTGCACACCTGCACACCTGCAATGTTAGGTCACCTCTAAGGAGAACTGAAGTCCTTTTCAGCAGCAATGAGCCAAAGACAAAATCATCCACTATTTACATGCACGCACCATGAGGAGCCACTCGTGTGCCATTTACCAGAGCCCCCCTCCCAGACCTACAGGCGGCCTGCCTCACCCCGGGGAACAGCCTGCTGGACCGCCTCCCCAGATCAGGGATTCTACAGAAATACAGAAAGGCAGTCGATCTTCCTAACTTTGTTGTCAGGGACACCGACTTCATATGCCGAAAGAAGGAAGTCCGGGAATAGGTATTTAAGTTCCAATGGTAGAATTTGATAGATTTACCAAGGAAACAAATGTCTTTAATAGAATTCTCACGACCTCGGAGCCAACATCAGCTATTAGTAACTGCAATGCTCACTGGCCAGGTCATCTTCAAAACACACAGGAGCAGTCTGAGTTGAAATTCATTAAAAAAAAATTCTCAGGGTTACCATTTTTCAAAATTATCCTTGGCTTATATTTATGCTAACGAATACGATGTTAACATGATAAATCGGAATTGAAAACACAGTTCTGAAATCAAATCCAGAACAGTTCCCATAAATACATTTCCAGAGGTCATGATCCTCAGATTTGTCTAAAACTGTGGGCACTTCATGAATCCCCTTTTTAAATTCTGCAATAATTTCTTGTTGACTTTGTCCTTTCCTATTCATTGGTTGGGAACAAAATGCCAATCAAAACAGATCTCGGTTGTTGGCCCGCCTACTCTGAACTGTAAAAGGGATTTCTCCTATCATCTTCCCTTGGACCTTTAATTTGCACTTTGCAGCTTCACGGTCGACAGAGGCCAAAAAAAAAGCTCCCCCATCCTCCACCCGTGTGTAGCATGAACACACTTACCAGATACGTTCCAAGTATTCCTGAAGAAAATTTACATCCACAAGACGTTTTCTACTTGCACCTAGGTAGACATAACTACCATGCCCCCATAAAATACCACACAGAAATCAAATTACAGTGTCCCCAGTAGGGATCCACTCCTCTCTACCCCTGCATAAAATTCAGAATCCTCAGCACGCCTGGGATGTCCCTTATTTCTGAAATCTCACGAACACCCTCAAAGCTCAAAGAATGCACTGGAGCGCTTGTTACTCCCAACGCAGTTCTCCAAGGCACGGAGGTGAGCGGCACGTGGTCCGGCTCCATAACCCTCCCAAATACATCACTTTTAAAATGTGTGTGCGTGTGATATTTTGGAGGGCACTTCATATGTTAGGCCAAAAAAGGTAAATTTTTCAATACCATAAACTTTCCTTTCCATGATAATCCACTTTCCATTTTCAATAAATGTTTCAGGCAAAGGACATAAATTAGTAAAGCGCATTAGGCCACTCGGGGGAAATGAAGGATATGGGGAACGTGAAGAACCGGCAATTCCGCGAATGATCTGGCCCAGTGTAGACAGCGGAACTGAACAGCCCAGGTGTAGACAGCCTGTCTGGATAATATAGCTCTGGCCCGTTTTCTCTGTAGCAGTGATTGGGTCAAGCATATTAAAACCATCACTTCATTTCCTCCCTGTGGTTCTACCCGCGTGTGCGTGTGGTACAGAAATGAATGGGCTGGCTTCCTCTCGGGGACTTGCCTTGCTCTCTCACCTCGGAGGGGCGGGGAAAGGCGGTCAGTGAACAGTGGGGGCGGGTGTGGCCAGACAGGCCACCGAAGTGTCGAAGTGTCGGCGTGCCCAGGGAAAACGACGACTGAGCACTGGAGACCCAAGCGGTGGCGCTCTAGTCTCTTCCTAGGTGACCCCCGGCAGTGCCAAAGAGGGGAATTGAACAGAAGTCAGGAGGATCCAGATGTGGTCTCCTACGTTCACTCAGAGCCCCGCAGTCTTCTGCAAAGGGCCAGAGAGTGAACACTTCCCGCATGTGGGCCGTGAGGTCTTGTAGCCACTCAACGCCGCGTCCAGAGCATGAGGGCTGCCCGGACAGAACGCACGTGAGTGGCCGTGCCCGAGTCCCAGGGAAACTGCCGTGACGCTCAAGGAAGTCTACACTTTGTTTAACCTACGTGTATTATGAAATATTCTTCTCTTGATTTTTCCCAATCGCATTTCAAAATGTGAAAACCACGTGCTCAGCTCCGAGGGCTGTAGGAGACAAGCTGTGGACCGGGTGGGGCCCCAGGCCCGGGGGGCGGGGCCAGCATGGCTGATACTCAGGCAGGCACCCACGCAAACCCAGCCAGGGAGGAAGCCTGTGGCTTCCCAGCCAACGGGGAACCTACCTTGATATGAGCTGCTGGGTCCGGGACAGTCTGAATCATGTCCTTCAGCAGGCCAGCTCATTCAGCGTCCAGGTAGAACCGGAGACAGCTGGGAGACAAAAAGGGATGGTGCAAACCATGATAAACAACCAGGTTTCAGTGTTTTGTTGTCCTGAAGGGCTGAACACAATAAAGCAAAGTTTAAAAAACAATTCCTGGCATGGCAGGAAACGTGTTGGCCCAAAAGCATCCCAAAGGCTGGATTCCATGGTGACCTCTCACCTCCTCAGACCCTCGCCCAGGGCTCCAGGCCCGGGTAAAGCTTCCCACCCAGCCTTTGGGTGTCTGTAGTGTCTGTAGATTTTAGCCATCCGTTGGCACTGAAAATACCTTTTCTAATGTATACTTTTAGGTATCATCACTTTTTTTAGTCAACCGTCATTTTTTTGTTTTGTTTTTCTTCTTCCTAAATCTGGCACATGACTCTTAAGTAGTAATTAACCCCAAAAGAAAAAGAAACAGCTCGATTCCAGGACTACAGACACAGAGCTGCCCTTGACGTTTGCTGGTGAATACATTATGCCAGAGATATGCCCAAGATGCACTGCAGCCCCAATGACATCTCTACTCCTCCCTTCATGACCCTCTCGGGGGCACAGCATCCACTTCCAATGTGGACGGGCTGCTCACAGGCAGCCCTTGCCTCCCCGTCTGCGTGCACAGGGCCTGTCCCCCAAAAGGGCTCCACGGGGTCCTGCAAGCTCCTGGCATGCTCAGAGCTTTAGGCATTGTTTTTACTATAGCCAATTTTCTTGATCTTGGAAAGGATGCAATTTTTTCCCCTGACATCTAAAGCAAGTGGTTTTAGAGGGAAACACTTTCTTTAAAAATGCAAAAGGAGCGGCACATTGTCTTGCAATTGCATTGGGTAGCTGTCGAAGGTAACCGGGCTCCTGGCGCACCAAGGAGAGAGAGGCTGGGCAGGGGGTGGGAGGGGAGGCCTGGCCGAAGGCCTCTCAGCGCAGAGATTCTTTGACTTCCCCAAGGTGGCCTCTTCAGGAAAGCAGCAGACACCCCAGGAAAACGGAAAACACCCCTCTGTCCCTAGGGTCACACAGCTCAGCGGGGGACCATCCTCAAGGCTTCCTCACACAAGACAGTCTCCCTTCTGCGCACCCCAGCCCCCCACCCCCCATGCTCAGGAACAGACTGTTCTTTCTGTGCAGTTCAGCATCTCTCCGGGCAGCTCACCCCACACGATTCCTCCCTCCCCACACACATGCTGGTGCTCACGCCACCAGCGGAGCTTGTCCCCACCCCTCGGCTCCCAGCTGATTTACAACCGCCTTTGATCCGGAGAACACAGTGGAAGGGATGTTCTGGGGTTTCTGAGGCCAGGCCTCCAAAGCACCAGAAGCTTCCCCTCCCTGCCTCTGGGAACCCAGGCCCCTGGCAGCGCAGTGACGTGGCCACAGCCCGAGGCGGGTGCCCAGCTGACAGGCCTGCAGAGGAGCCCACCTGGACGTTCAGAATGGTCACCTTGCAGGTGACCACAATCCCTACGGGTGTCCAGGGAGCAGGGGTCTGGCTGAGCCACGTCGGCCCACAGAACCATGAGAAAGAACACGTGGGACAGTGTTTTCAGCTACGAGGTCAGGACAGTTTATGACACGTCCAGGCCACTGAACCACCCCGTGAGTGTGTTACACAGAGAGGACAGGGACGCAACAGCCCGTGCCTTCCTGGCACACCAGGGAAGGTCACAGCGATGGCTGCGGCTCTTGGCTCCTTCCCCCACCCACGCCTTTCACCAGGTACTGCGGTCCCTCTCACCACACAGGCAGACTGTGTTTGCCCGACCCTTGTCTCGGGAGCTGTCCACGTGACCTGCTTCACCCCACAGAACGCAGCCAAAGGGCAGTGTGCCTGTTCCCAGGCCAGGTCTCAGGAGACGAGAAGTCCTTCCACCCGCAGCTTTGGTCCCCCGTGGGGGTGTGCCCGGGCCAGCGCAGTGCTCCCTCTCAGCCTCCCGACGCGCCTCTTCAGGATACTGAGTATGTTAAACTGCTTATTTTTAAGAAACAAAAGACTCAGGAAGAACTTTTGATCTTCCCCTTTACCTGCCTAAAGGAATTCAGATTTTTTTTTTTTTAAAAACCTGCTTAACGGAAGGGAGCATCACCTCAGCATCCAGATGTGGCACATGGGGACAGCATGCAGGTGGCCCCAACAGGAATTTGTTTCTCAATTGTCCACTCTCTCTCCTCTACCTGTGAACTGCCTGCCTCCCCTTTGAAGTCTGAACCACTCCCTGTGCTTCCCCTTCACTGACATGGCCCGTGAGCCTCCGATGCCAGGTTTGTCTTCGGTCCTACAGGCTTATGGGGCCCCGTGTGTATGGACGTGATCAATGTGGTTATTTTCTCCTGGTCATCTGTTTCACATCCGTGGGAAAGAGGGGAAATACTTCCCTCTCCTTGACCTCAGACTTCCATTCTCGAGAGCCAGGGCAGGGAACACCTGTTGTCTAGCCCCCACCGAAGTCTGTGGCGCTTTGTTACAGCAGCGTGGCCAAACTCATACACACTCAGCAAGGGATGTGCTGTGATGTTCTAACTAGTGAAGATCAGCGGCCCTGATGGGACACAGCCTTGGGAACCGCATCCAATCACCACACCGTTTCTCCCTGGACTCCACCTCTATTCTAGGGATGTCCCAGGCACTGTGTACTGTGGTCCCATCTACGAATGACTCCTGGCTCAATGCTGGCAAAGGACAGACTCTTTCCAGTCCTACGGCCTAACTGAGCGTGCCAGGGCCCCCCAAAACCTCTTCCACCCGCTGCGGGGCTCTTCTGAGGGCAGTCTGTCTGATAGTCCCGAGGCGCACGGGGCATGGTTTGCGCATAAAGTGCTGAAATCTTCCACCTTCTTTTTTTTCCATAGTTAATGAATACAGTGACTCATCTCTGTGTGTGTGCCTCTTGAAATGAGGCTTCCATTGAATGTGGGTAAAATAACTAAAAAATAACCACAGACCCAATTCAGTAATATGGCAGAAATCACAAACATCATAAAAGCCCAGGTTTGCAGACACTGTCCTTGGCCTTCGGTTCTCCTGGAAGGAGCGGGAGAGCGCAGAAGGTGGCGGAGACAGGAGGAGCTGCGTGGACTACAGAGCTGACGGAGCCGGGACTCACCAACTCTGCAGCGCGGGGGCAGGAGGAGCAGGTAGTGCCGGGCGCGAGGCAGTGTGTGTGGGAGGGAGAATCAATGGGGCCAACAGAACCCGTCCAAGGACACCCAATGGTCCAGGGACAGGTCTTTGCAGGTTTGGGACCACACATGCCAAATATTAAAGACACGGAATATTGACACAGTCACATTTTTTAAAAATCCAGGACTGTCTGGCTCTCCGTTTTACCTCCAGTTGCCTCTGGTGCCACCATCTTTTTTCTCTGTGAGTCATTTGTCTCGCTTTTGGTCCCCACGGCTTTCCTCGGGCCTTCCAGGGTCTTGGAACAACCTAAAAACAGAATGTAAATATATTAAACCTTGGTTTTGCTTTTTCCCAAATAGTAATACCAAGGACCAACTCGATGTTTAGTGACAGAACCTGTTCCTTCCACATTATTTTAAAATATCCTTTGAAAAAGGGTACAAAGTTAAAATCCTTCCCTTAAAAGGGGTGGGGAAGGGTGGCCACGTTCCTTGGAGGAAAGCTTGGCATCAGGAAGCAAAAATCGGGAACGAGAAAGAGGCCAGGCCCGGGCTGGCACGCAGCAGCCCGCGCGGACGTTTGCAAAGGAAATATGCCGAAAATGTTTTCCTTCCCTCGCAGACCCCGGCTTCGTAATAATGGTTTTCCCAGACCATCCTTTCTGCGCCTGTCTCTGCTCAGAGCAGAGAGTAATGGGGTTTATTAAACATCCCGGAGCCTGTGATTAAACAATTGTTTTCATCCCAGCAAAGAAACAATCCTTCTAATGCGTGGATGCTGGGAGGACCTATACTTTTTAAAAGGTTAGAACAGTACCAGGCGAAGAAAGAAAAAAAAAAGAGAAAGAAAATAAATCTTTCCTAGAATAGAATAGGCCTGTCGGCGCAGCTCTAAAATCCAATCTCTTTTTTGGGAGATAGGAGAATTTCTGCACGTATGCAACTTTCCAAGGAAAATATCCAATCCCAAAATATTACACTTAATAGAACCCTCGCAACATGACAAATTGCAAGTGACAACTGTTTCAGTTGAAAATATTTTCAAATTAGAAAATGTCTTAAGCATTGCATCAAAATCAATATTTGCAATGGGCAATATTACGGTATTTATAAATGGACCCGCAGCCAGCTGACCCTCCCACTCCACCTAAAGGCTGTGAGCCGTGAATAGAGACATTTAATCCAAATTGCCCAACTGCCACCGCAAAGTGTCTATTATGGCACGGAAAACACAAATTCTTGGGAACAAAATTTTAGGACACAGAACCATATACCTAGCATGATCCCAGCCTTGCAAAAAAAAAAAAAAAAAATGGAGGGCGGACGAAAGGGAAGACAGAAAGAGGAGCAGGGCGGCCAAAGGAAGAGCGTGGGATCACTAACGGAAACGATCTCTGTGTTTCCAAAGGGAATTACGGGAGTTTCTTATTTTTTTCTTTATCGTTTCGGCTCCTTTCCAAGTTTTAAGACCCAAGAAGACTCATCTTGATAATCAGAAAAAAAAAAACTAAGCAATAGCCAACACATGGAAACAACCTATCAACAAATGGATAAAGAAAACACACAACAGAATATTATTCAGCCACAAAAAAGAATGAAATCTTGCTGTTTGCAAGAACATGGATGGACCTTGAGGGCACGATGCTAAGTAAATAAGTCAGAGAAAGGCAAATACCATGTGATCTCATTTAGGTGTGGCGTCCAAAACACAAAAAATAAAGTGAAAACCCTCACAGATACAGGGAACAGATCGGTGGCGGCCAGAGGTGGGTGGAGGTGGCAGGGTGAGGAAAACTTCCAGTTGTGAAGAAATAGGCCGCGGGGAGTCATGGACTGCACGGCGGCTCCAGGTAATGATACTGCGCCACATATTTGAAGGCTGTCAAAAGAGTAAATATTGCCCTGGCTGGTGTAGCTCAGTGGATTGAGCGCGGGCTGGGAACCAGAGGGTCCCGGTTCGATTCCCAGTCGGGGCACATGCCTGGGTTGCAGGCCAGGTCCCCAGTGAGGGCCATGTGAGAGGCAACCATACATTGCTCTTTCTCCCTCCCTTCTCCTCTCTCTGAAAATAAATAAATAAAATCTTAAAAAAAAGAGTAAATATTAAAAGTCCTCATCACAGGAAAAAATAAAGTCTGTAACTCTGTGTGGCGATGGGCGTTAACTAGACTCGCGGTGATTATTTAGCAATGTTCGCAACATCGAATTGTTACGTTGTACACCTGCAACTGATAGATGATAGTCCCCTTCACCCCCATGGTTTCCCTTCCCAAGGTCTCAGTTACCCCTGGGCAACCGCAGCCCAAAATCGTTAAGTGGAAAATTCCAGAAAGGAAAAGGAAACAATTCATGAGTTTTAAATCGCGCGCCATTCCACGATCCAGCTCTGCACACTCCCACCCCGGGCTGTGAAGCGCCCCCTTGTGCAGCTGTGTGCGCCGCGCCCACCACCTGTGCTCACTCCGACCCAGGACACCTGGGTCATCAGATCGGTCATCAGAGAGAGAGCCCGCGTTCACACAACTTGTATCACCCTGCATGGCTCTCGCTGCTCTACTTTGTTATCAGTCACTATTCTTACTCTCTTACAGGGTTCTACTGGGGTAGGCCAGTGGATGATGCCATATGTCAATCATACCTCAATAAAAATAGGAGAAAACTACGCAATAATCACTATGCCCCCTACACACACTTTCCCGGCAGCGACAGTGACTTGTCCTGTCTGGCCCCCAAGGTAGTACTGTCCCGTGCCCAGTGACAGGTGCGCAGCGGGAAAGGGAAGGGCAACGGCACCTTAGGTCACGCTCCACGTGGCTGCCCAGGTGCCGCGCTAACGACATGCTCCCAAACTCCATCCCCTCTAAATCAAAGGCCACTATTGATTATTACTTAGCGAAGTGCTTTCCACGAACAAGTGCTTTAAATGCTTTTGAGTTTCCCATTGCTGCAAAAAGTAAGAGTTTTCAAAGCCTGGGCCAAGACTTCCCATCCAATGTCATCCTATAGTATATTTTTGTGTCAGAACCTCTACGAGGCCACATGAATAATTTGATATATGATTGCATTGTTGGACTTGACTTAAAGACAGGAGAAAGCCCAGAGAAGATTTGATTAAATATGTGCAATGGGTATTTTTAAATTAGCGTTATAGCATTATTAATATTTTATTTGTCCAGAGGGTATTTATCTGACAACGTAAATTATCTGTAACATAGCTGAGGAGGCACAAAGGATCCAAAAGGATGTCACGGAGTCCAGGGGAGAAGCTTTGCCAGACACAGGCATGCCACCAGCTGCGTGAGGTACCGGCTGGCCTAGTCAAAGCAAAAGAGTCAGAATAGGATGCAAACCAGAGTCAACAGCTCAGAGAAACTCAAGCATTTGATAATTTTGGTGTGAGAGCAAACAGCCCCCTTCTGCCTTACAGAGAGAACCCCAATTTTGTTCCCGTGTGCAGCCCGCCCGCCCCCAAGTGCCCTGGGGAAAGCTGACCCTGCCCCAACCTCAGGGGCAAATCCTATGACTGGGCACCCCTTCCTCTTGCCACCAGCTGGTTTAGGGATGGGTGTGTGAAGCATCCTGGTGATTCAACCCTGCGGAAGTGAGCAAGAGGGCTTCTGGGAAAAGTCTCTTGGCTGACAAGGAACAGTCATGTGACATTGTCCTGTGTGGCACTTGGAACTGTGCCAGCCATCTCAGGTCCATGAGAGGAGGGAGCCCAGGACAGAACCCACATGCTGTGAACGTGTGGGAATAAATGCAAGAAGCCCTCTGCCCAGGGCGGGGGACAGCATGCATGCGTCTAGTATCTACAGGCAAAAGGGGCAGCTCTTTGCCACCTGCAGCCGAACTCCAACAGCCATGCTGACCATGCTCTTCAGGTCTAATTTTAAAATAAAATGATCCACTGGACATTAGTCCAGCCCATAAGTCTTCCTACTTATAACACTGTATCTGAGACTTAGGAAACAAACAACTATTATCAAGATACACAACCTACCTCAACCTACACATGTACTGAGTGGAGCATCCTGCACTCACGGGGGTGTCGGGGATGCCACCAATAAACAAAGGGTTTGACGGGGACCGCACTTTTAGTTAAATAACTGATTGGAGGCAGGACGCAGCGGGGTAGTAAGAGAGGCAGCAATTGCATCTAGCCCCGGGGAACAGCCAAGTTCTTCCAGGGGCATTAGTGTGTGATGGGGATTTCACGTGCGATAGGCGACAGTGGGGAGGAGACATGAATGAGTGAAGGTGTGAGGGTGAGAGATGAGCTCGGAAAGGACACGTTGTAGGGAGAGTGGCTTTCATCCTTATGCCTGGGACAGGGCACGGTGCGTGAGCTCAGAATTGGTAGAGACAATGAAAGAGATGACTTGTCTCTGTCACTAAGGAGAGGTTCCACTAGTATTGGACTCCTTCGATGATCGAAATCCAAACTGTCCTTCACCTCCATTTGTTTCCTTCCATGACCTATGCCTAATTAACTTGCCCTTCAAATCCACCAGCCATCCCTCCATCCATCCATCCATCCATCATCCATCCATCCATTATCTATCCATCCATCACCTATCCATCCATCCTCCATCCATCCATCCACCCTCCATCCATCCATCCATCCATCATCCATCCACCCGTTATCTACTCATCCATTACCCATCCATCCATAATCCATCACCCATCCTTCCATTCATCCTCCATCCATCCATCCTCCCATCATCCATCCATCACCCATCCATCCATCATCTATCCATCCATCACCCATCCATCCATCATCCATCCATCCATCTGTCCAGCTGACCAAGCATCTTCCATGTACCAATTACTAAGCTAAGCCCTAACTAGGGGTGGGCTTTGCTCATGATTTCAGAGTCGAGTGGGAAAGACAGAGTTTAAAGAACTACTCACAAACACCAACCCTACACCGCCTTGTTTGCCCGCCAGCTGCAGAATAATTCACATGAGGGCGTTATATGGGCAGAAGACAACTGAGGACAGTGCCTGCACTGTTCAGGAGACTGAAGGAGAAAACAGAACAGCCCCGACACGAGGAAAAGCAATAAGAGAATTAGGAAGAGCTAGAAAAGATCCAAGTCCTGGGAGCTAGGCAAGGACACGCAGGGAGACAGAAATGGTTCATAGAATCTGATCTGCAGAGAGATGAACAAGCATGAGAACTGCATCCAGGAAGCACACACATTGAGAACCAGCACCGGATCTGGCAAGTCACAGCCTCCTGGTGGCTCTAACAACGCGGCCGCACAACGGCCAGAGTAAGCCCGTTTCCACGTGGCTCAGCAGTCGATGGCTGGGAGGTTCTGTGATGGTGGATGCAGGCCATTCATACAAGGAGTTAAGCAGTGAAGAGAGGGGAGGGGAGCGTAGTTCAAGGGAAAAGTGCTGACGCGTTCACCCACCCACAGCCTGTTGTCTGTCTACTGCTCTTCAGAAAGTTGCAGCTAGGGATGCAACAGGGTACTACCTACCCTCAAACAGTGTGCAGTCCATTCAGGAGGAGGTCTGCCTTACTTGTTTGGCATGCTTGTTTGTTAAGGATGGGAAAAGCGGGTGTGTTTATAGGTAGGCTAGAGGGCACCAGTGGAGGGGCAGACTTAGAGATTCTAGAGACAGAGGAAGCAGAATGGTCCTATCTGGAAGAGACCGAGGAAAGCCAAGGCATGACGGCCCACTGGTGGGGTCGGCCCCGGCACGTGGGTGGGAGCCCAGTGCCGCAAGCAGAAGAAATGTGCGGATGGATGTTTAACAACTGGCTCTCCGCAGGAAAACTGACTGCAAGCCTTTGGCCATTACTGCGAGTCACAATTCCCATCGTGGCCAGTTTCCAGGAACCAACTGCAGTCCCTGGATGCACAACTGGACAGAGATGCTCTGAGGGGCCCCGAAACTGTTGCAGAGGAGGGAAGGCGTGATGGCCGGGGACCGGGAAAGACCGGCCGGAGCAGCGGCTCTCCTGGTAGCTGAGTCCCTGTGACGAGTCACTTCTGGGAAAGGCAAGAACTAGAAAAGAGGGGAGGCCCGGGAGCTCTTAAATCACTTCCACATAAGCTCTGCACTTCCTGAACCTGGTCAGTAGCCCAGAACGGGAGCTGTTTATTGTTACCTTCCTTCAATCTGACATCGGCAGTGTGCACGCAGGTATGTTTCCAGTTGTAAATCACTACGCTGCCTTATCCGCTATAACTCAGAAAACTCGGTGAGGCAATTCTTGGAATCCTATAGAATTTCCCAGAGGGTCTGGCTTTGCTCTCAGTCATAGAGAAATGCTGCAAAAATAAACAAGAGCAGTTTTGCTGGAAGCGTCTCCGTGAACCACGTCTGAGCCATGCAATGGTCGTGACTGGGGGCTTCCTGTCGGTTTTGTTTAGTTGTTGTTTGCTTTCATGTCTTTTCTTAAAATTAAATTCATTGGGCTGACACTGGTTAATAAGATTACATAGGTTTCCAAGTGCACATTTCTATGATACGTCATTTGTATGTTGCATTGTGCGCCCACCTCCCAAGGTCAAATCTCCTTCTGTCACCATATATTTGACCACCTCTACCCCTCAGCACCCCCTTACTCCCCTCCCCTCTGGTAGCCGCCATACCGTTGTCTGCGTCTCTGTGTTTTTGTTTGTTTTTCTTGTTTGTTCATTTATTACTTTCAGTTTTATGTCCCACATGAGTGCAGTCATATGGTTCTTGACTTTTTCTGACTTATTTTGCTTAGCAAGATATTCTCAAGAGCCACTGCACAGCACAAGAAGCCACCACCAACAACAAAAAAGGCAACCCACCCAATGGGAGAAGATACTGGCAAACAACGGCTCTGATGAGGGGTTACTGTTGAAAATATATAAAGAAGTCACCCAACTCAATACCAAACAAAGAAACCTCTGCCCATTTTTAAAACTGTTTAAAAATCCAATCCAGAGAACCTGGACAGACATCTCTCCCAAGAAGACATACAAATGGCCATCAGATATATGAAAAGATGCTCAGCTTCACTAGCTATCAGGGAAACAAAAATCAAAAATACAATACGATACCACCCTGGCTGGTGTGGCTCAGTGGGTTGAGTGCTGGCCTGCAAACCAAAGGGTTACTGGTTCGATTCCCAGTCAGGGCACATGCCTGGGTTGCAGGCCAGGTCCCCAGTAGGGGACATACAAGAGTCAACCACAAACATTAACTTCTCTCCTCTTTCTCCCTTCTTTCCCCTCTCTAAAAAAAAATAAAATCTTTTTTTTAAAGAGCTTTTAAAACACAACAAGATACCATTTTAACTTGTTTCTGAGGGCCTTTTTGCCTTCAATACACTAAGTCAACCTCCATCCACAATGCTTCTCTCCTGTTCCTTTTCACCTAGCACAAGTGCAGACATTCATTCACCCCTTCTAGGCACCGACTTGGGAAGGCCACGATGCTGGCGGGGGACGGAGCACCCCGGGTCCCTCTCCTGCCCCAGCGCTGGACCTGCAGGTGAAAGCGCTCAGGCTCAGCTCTGAGAGCAAGGCAGGGTGCCACTCCCACAGGACTGAACACACCGTGGCCAACAGCTCCACAGCCCCTCAGCCAGGCCCACGGCCGGCCTGGCGGTCCCCAGCAGAAATGAGACATCTGAAGGAAAACAGGCTGCATTTGAAAGGTGGGTGACATCAGGAAAGAGAAAAACAACTATAAATACCCTTTTACACTGAGCCTTCTGTTAAAAGAAAACACATCTACCAGAGGGGCTTTTTTTTCCCCTGAGTTGAACTGGAAAAACATAAATATTTAGTCATTTCATAACAGCAGACAACTGACAAGGAGGCCGCAGGTTAAAGGGACATTGTGTATTTCTAAGAACATTTATCAAACAAATACCATATTTTGCCATGTATAATGCGCACCCATGGTTTTGGCCTATACTCTTGGGGAAAATATCCTTTGTTTTAATTTTTAAATTCAATTATTTATTTATTTATAATTAGATACTTGTTTTTGGTATTATAAAGGGTATTATTTTGCATACAGGTATTGTCATTGCTTTCTAGAGTCATACTTTTAATGCATAAGCATATATAAAAGAATTAAAAACATTTATATAGATATGGAATTAGTACTGCTCATGTATAATGCACATCCTTATTTTTCCCTCAAAAATTTGGGCAAAAAAGTGTGCATTATACACAGCAAAATATGGTATATCTTTAAAAACAGAATACTGAAGTCTGTTTTGGAAGCAAATTTGACCTTCCTATCAACTCTGTCTTGACATAATCACAAGATCAAATCTGCAAGAGAGCGAATGTGCTGATCACCACCTTTGCAAACAATGAGGTCTGTTTCATATTTTTAAATTCAAAACCCCAGGCAGGAAAAATTAAAACATTGTTAATAAGACATCATTGCTTTCGAGGGTGTCAATTAAAATAACTGATTGTCAGTGAAGTTATTTGCTATTGTATTAATACTTTGACATTATAAATAAGAACCACAAAATCCCTGACTGGCAAGACGATCTCCAACATGACAAAAATGACGACCTACGTTGATGGGGGCTCACTGACCAGAGATCGTCATTTTTAGAAAAAGTTCCTTCTTTCAACATCACTCTGATGCTTGTAGGAGGCAGATGTCTTTATTTTTTTAATACAGATTGCAGAAGCAGCTGGGAAGAGTTAGAAGCTTTCCTAGGGGGAAAAAATCTACCAGCATAAAGGCAGAAAGAAAAAAATGCTTGTGACTCTCTAATAATGCAGATAAATTTCATCATTATCTGCCATTAATACTGTTGTTAAAAAAAAACTGCAAAAAAAATTTATAGAATACGAGCAAGGAAAGGTTCCCCTGTGCTCTTTGAGGGTGAGAAATTTCAAAGAACCTTGAACTCGTCAGGAGGGTAGTTCTCTGCCCATGGGCTTTTGACTAGTTTTGGAGACCTGCATAGGGCGTGCCTCATGGTCACTGGACACATTTAAGACGTAATGACCTTTTCACGCTCCTCTATATTGTCAATAAAAATCATGAGCCTCCCCACAACGGCCCTTCGCTGATACTCGGGACGCAAGGGTTAGAGCATGCCTCTGGCTGTACGGCTCTGCATTCCATCTATCCAGAATTTTCCATGAACTCTGTCTTCGGTAAGTGTTAACTGATCACCCCCTGCAAAGAGCTGTGTCCAGGGCTGACAGAGAATGAAGACGTTCAAGCACGTATCTCTTGCTCCCAAAGAGCCTGCAAGTCTTACAGGAAAGTAAACGTGCAGCCTGGGGTTTGACGACCTAGAATAAGGGACATAGCTCCAACATGAAGCCCTGGATTGGTTCAGGGGACAGGAAAAAGCAGCTCTGGCTTTGATAAAAAGTAGGAAGAACAAAGGCACACGTTGGCGAGGAGGCAGGAAAACGAGCCCCGCAAAAGGGAGGGGGGATAAGGCTGCAGAAGGCACGTCCACGGAGGAGCGCGGTGCAGCCCCTCTGCGTGGATGGCTGGCTTAGAGCCTCTGTCTTTGTCAGCGTGGCCACCTCCTTGGGGGGAGCCCCTATGTATTCCATGAACCCTGCTGTCCCCTTGGAGAGCACACGCCACACGCGGGCCCAGCAGCAGAGAAGATAACCAGGAGGCAAGCTCCCCTGAGCCTTCCTGTGCGTCCCTCCCACCAGGGGGCCTCCCTCCGAGGCCCACTATCCTCTTCAGTCAAAATCCACGGAAAGGTACATAAAGTGGTTTATGGAGACGTTACAAATTTGGGGGCATTACTTGTGAATTTTAAATACTTTGTCCACTGGAGTCACACTAACAATTACCTGTCAGAAGTCACTTAAAGGGGAGGGTCTCCAGGGAGCGTGAATTACGCACCCGGGGCAGGGAGGATAGGGCAGGAAATGGCAGCCCGCTGGCCTAGGTATGGCTGCCTGGTGCTCTCGTAGATGTGGCTGACACCTACATCTTGCAGTTAATTTTAAGTAAAGCCGACTACCCTCCCCAACATAGCGGAGTCTCACTGAATCACCTGAAGAGCTTAACAGGAAAACAATTGAGACTTCTGGGGGGAGAACAAATCCTGCCTCCTGACCTGCCCCGCGAACTTCAGAACCAAGACTGAAGCAGCAGCACCTCCTGCCTGAGTTTCCGACCCGCTGGCCAGCCCCCAGCAATTGTGAGGGCCAATCTCTTAGAACAAAACTCACTAAAATAGACATAGAGATGAGGGATTAGATTGGAGACGGAGAGATGGAGATAAGGGTGGACACCCACATGTACACACCTACATCCTCCTACCACACCTGCTTCTCTGGAGAACCTGACTGGTCCCCCGGCCTGGATTAGTCATCGGGAGCCCCGGGAAGGAGCACAACCTTGGCAGGACAGCTGTCGTCAGCTGGCCCCCACAACGAGGGCTCACAGCGGAGGCATCTCCCAGCCACGCTCCTGGGGTCTAAGGGGGTTAAGTCCCCTGCTCCTGAGGGGCAAGGGCGGCACATCCCAGAGTCCACGCCAACTGGGCAAACTGAACAGACGCAGAGCACATCACCAGAACTGTGCAGGGAAGCCCAGGATAATCAAATCACGTACCTTATGGTCGGGCAAGAACTTAGACATCATTAGGAAGTGCAAAATAATCCAGCAGAAATAGACATTCAAGGTCATCAGGGCTCCCTGCCTGAAGTCCTGGAGGCCCCAGAGAGCAGGCGACCCAGGACCTTCACATGTGCTGGACTCGGGTGGGAGCTGACCCTTCCCCACCACAGGACAGAGCTGGCTGGCAGGCTCTGCTGACTTCTGGGTGGGTCCCTGCCTCCCCCACCTCCATCTACAGCTAGAGGACTTGGGGGACAAGGCTCCGGGATGCCCACAGCTCTCACGGCCGACTCTGAAAGGGGAATTCTGACCAGCAGGTCAGGGAGACCTGGCCTTCCCTTAGGAAGAGTGTTTGTCGTCAGATGCTGACTGGGCAGTGCCTCCCCCCACCCCAACGCGGGAGGGAAAGGGACTTAAACGGTGAAGGTGCATGAGGGCTCCCTCACACACACACACTGAAGTCATGGTGGGTGGTGGGAGCTTCAGGAGAAGCACCTGGGGAGCCTCCCAGGGTCCCCCGGGGCTCTAACCTGCCAGGGCTCAGAGACTGGTGCCTGACTCCCAGGTGAAGAATTCCGCAGAGGCAGCCTGGAGCCACCTGAGAGCAGGTGAGTAGGAAGGGCCTGGGTGGGAGGGAGCTGAGCTGCCTTCAATGACCTGAGTGTTGTCCAGTGCCATGAGACCCATGGACAGTGGCCACACCCCTGGGGGCAAGTCAACCCCAAGAGAGAGGAGCTGGAGGTGCACTGGGGTGGAGATGCCGGGGGAGGGTGTCATGCAGATCATCATGGGGCACGCCAAGGGCAGCTGGAGCGGGGTATCCCTAAGAGAGCCCACAGGACCCCTTGGGCGAATGCCCCGTGAGGGAGAGCCAGTGCCTGGAGCTCAGGCCCACAAGCCACAGAGCAGTGGCCAGGAGCCTGTCAACAGGCTGTCAGTGGCCAGGAGCTGTCCTCTCCCTTCCTGCTCCAGCCCTGGAGAACCAGGGACAACAGTCAGTGAGGACAGAGGAGGGGAAGGGTGAGGCTGAGGGACAGGAAGCCGGCCCTGGACCCGGAGGAGCTTCCGTGTCTATGACAGGCTCGCGATGCAGAGGATCTTCATGTGGCCTGGAAAACAGACTTCCATGCATCGGACTTACCTGGACTTCTCAACACTCGAAAATTCGACTGTTACTTAGTGTCTGGCAGTGATAGGGAATGTCTGGCACCTGACAGGGCTTGGAACAGAGGCAGGAAAGGGCTCGGACGTGAGCAGCGAGCTGGGGAAATGAAGCTACATCGTGCGCTGCACCCCACTACGTCCAGCTCTCTCCCAAAACAGACGCCCACTCTCTCACGTGTCTGGATGCCACAGTGGGAAAACCTGGAGCTGAGCCAGGTGGGAGTGGGTGGGTGTCATCAAACATCAGGCCAAGAGTTAGCAGCAGCCCTCCTGGTTTCTGCAAGGCACGGGGAAATGAGGGAGGCAAGCCGGTGAGGAGCAGGCCAACGCCAGAGTCAGGGCCAGGAAGGCTGCAGGAGTGAGAAGTGCCAGACAGACAAGCACCGAGAGTCCTGGCGTTCGTTCACCTGGGACTGCAAAAACGATTCGTGGAAACACCTCGCTGGCAGAGAGGCTGGGCAGGAAGGCAGTCCCGACAACCTCAGAACCCAAGGCTGGAAGAAATGTCCCTCTATATACTTTAAATTCACACCCGGGCTCCCACGGCCCCTCAGGAAAGGGTGGGAGGGACAGAAACTGTTCCCTGTAGGGCAGGACTCAGCACCGCTCAAGTGTAGTCTCACAGGGTCCCCACCTGCCCCACGGGAGGCAGCCCCCCAGTGCAAAGAAGGGGCTCAGAGGGGCCCTGGGAGGACCCCAGCTTGTGTGGCTGCCTGTCTCTGGCCAGGACTGCCGGCCCACTTCGGTCACACCAGCCACCCTGCCCAGTCTTGGGAGGAGTGAGGGCAGGTAGGAGGATCTCCGTTGTTCTGGGCCGAGACGCAGTGACGATGTTACTGAGGGGGAGGTCGCAGCAGCACTGGTGCGGACGACCCAGCCCCCAGCATAACAGCCAAATCAGGCAGGATTCTGACTCGGCGTTGGGGCAGCGCCCCTGAGGGAAACCGTGACTACGGGCTCAGCGGTAAAGGTGTCACAGTCCCAAAACAGCTACAAAGTCTCGGAAAGCCTAAAGGACATCTAGGCGAACCTCTTAGGACAAGGACAAGATATTAGGCTAACTTGTGAAGCACTCCAACACAAAACGATTAAACGTAATAGGCATACTCAGTGGAAAACAATCAGAAGGACAGGTGATGGATGGATGGGTGGACGGACAGACAGATGAAAAAGAGAGAGAGCCGGGCTGATTTTACTGAGTTTTCATGGCCAAAGGCTCCACAGAGAATCAGGACAGATACAGAGTGGGTTAGAGTCAGAACTAAGGCCTTTCCCACACAAGAGGACACACCCCCGTTCTAACCCCTAGATCACTGACCCCTGAGTTCCCCGCCCCCACCCACGTGCTCCACGGGCGGCTCCCGCCAGCCTGGCCCCACCCAACCTGACTCCTTCTCGCCCCGCCTCCCACTTCCACGTGTAGCACTTTGGACACCACGTTAAGTTGGGAGGGTAGATCTTCTCCTAGAACAATAACAGAAACAACCCTAAAATAACTTCACAGACATTTAAAAAATCAAAATGAGCAGGAGCCGGAGCTTAACAAGCCCTTTTTGGAAAGGCAGTTGCTGTACGAAGGACGTTTTGAGCTTGCGAAGACTCTGAAGGCCCTCCGAGCCCCTGCTGGCGTCTTCCTGAACGCTTTTCATCCCGTCCGTTTGCGCTTGGCACCAGCGCCCCGCTTCTTGATTTAATTTGGTTTTAACTTTTGACGCTTGCGTTACAAATATAGGAACTTTTAAAAAATAAACCAAAACAGCTGTGCAAATATCAGACATTCAAAAATCAAATGATTTTAATAAATATTGACTTTAAGTGTGGGGGGGGGGCGGAGAGGACTGGAAAAGCAAAACTGCTGTATTTACAGCAATGGAAGTGCGCCCTTATCAGGAAAAACGCTTCTCCGCTTTTAAAATACCAACACAGAGCAAGGGCATTGTGGGGGGGACACTTAATAACACGGTAATATGGGGGCTTTGTGATTTCTCCTTCTTTCTCTCGGGCCCTTCTGAAGAGTATCTTTGAACACCTAACGGTGACTTGATGCTTAACGTTTAACTCCTTTAAGCAGCTGGAAGTTTCCTGAACGAAACACATGAGCCTTTCATTCCTAGAACTCTAAAATCTGCTGAAAGCCCTAAAAAAATTACGATTCCAGTTGGAATGAATTTCCTCCTGAGAAGTGAAAGATAAACCACATCAAAAAAATGACTGAAGAGCTTTCTGCCCCGACTGAGAACGGGTTAATCTCGCCACAGCAGGGGCCGGGGCACAACTGTGCCACTGAGGCAGGGTGAGTGCAAACATATTTGGGGGGGCCGCTCGGGGGGGTGCACACGGGGAAGGTGCCACTCGAAACCCTGCCCAGCACCATGAACACTCACGGATATTGAACTGAGTCAGCTCAGAAATGCTAAACTTCTAACTCCTGTCATTGTCCCCTAAAGAAATTTTCTTTGCACGGACTGTCCGCCACACGGGAAGGCCTGAAACGTAGCCCTATCAGATCCTTTCCAACACAAGTGCAGAAGGCAAAAGATGTCCAGGTCCCTGGCCATGGGCCTCATCTGAACATTTTTCAGGACTTTCAGATGAAATTTCATTGAGACAAACAGATAACCGCAGAGCCACCCTCTGAGGTCCCTCGTGCTGGGGCTGCATGGGGGCGGGGGGCTCCGCCTGTGTGAAGTGGTGTTGTGGGGGCCGCCGTCGGAACCCCCAACTTTCTCTCTGGTTCTAGTGGGTTCATCGGCTACTGTGCAAGCGCAGTGACAGACCCAGAGAGCGGAAAGTCCCCGCAGGCATTGCCAGTGCGGGACTCGGGATCTGCTCTTGCACCAAACGAGGCCCCAGGGCGGGCTTCCAATCATCCTTGCAGAAACAAGGAGGGAAGTGAGAGAACAGTAATTTTATTCATAAAAAATAATTCAAGTCACTAAAGACACATTCCTTTCTTTTGAGATGACATCCTTCTTTTCCTTTTCTTTTTTTTTTTTGTAGAGGCGCTGGGTGTGAAAATGTCCTTCATTTGCTGACATGCTGTGAAATTTCATAATACGGATTGCTTTTGTTTTTCACGTCCTTACTTGACAGCTGAGTGGGCAATCCCGATTTCTTCCCTTCTTTATTTTATTGGCCTCATGTCTTAACAGTGGACCCTTCCCTAAAGTGTCTGCAAAATTATGAGAACCGGATTAGATACCGGGAAACATGTATTATAAAATAAATAGGGGAAAATGCAAAATATTATATACAGCCTTATGACCAGGAAAACTAATACACAAGTGTGAAATAAAACACAGAATGAAGACAGTTGCATAAGGATGGTGTAACTCGAACAATGTATAATTTTTTACAAGTTCTTTATAGATATTCCTATAGAATTATCTTTTAAATTAAAAGAAGCATCTTTTACATTAAAATAAAATGAAAAGAATGAGAAAGTAGGAGATCAAAAGCCAAAAAAATGAATAAAAGTTCCCTATCAAAGCATACGCATTTCTCTCGAGAGCCAATGGAGTGTGTTTTTCCAAAAATACTCAAATAAATGTTGGCTCTTTCACCACTTTTATAATTTATACATCAGCATTATTTATTGTATCCGATCTCAGTGCAAATCCAACCCACGTGTCCGTGTCGGGTTCCGAATAGCAGTCCCCATCACCCTCAAAGCCTCTCCAACCGGCTAGCGGAACAAGCAGCGCCTCGGAACTCCCCGTGCCATGTCCGTTAGCCTCGGGCCATGGCCACTGTCACCGCCCATTTGCTCTCCCATTGGGATTCCGAAACATCAACTAGATCGTATACTCAACAGAGAAGTTACCTGACCTCTTTCCGTACCTGATTCTAACCGAAGACTCTGCTTTGGCTCCCCTTAAAGCCACACTCGCGTTGCAGTTACAATATTCGCGGTAGTTAGCGGCGCTGCGCGGACACGGAGCTGGCGCTAAGCGGGCAGGGCTCCTGGGCAGTGTTCTCGCACCAGCAGCGGCGGCGGCAACAGTGACGCTGTCATCTTCCGTGCTCAGCGGAGGAAATCACCTCCCCCCTCTGTGCTCCCGTCCAGCTCGCCCTTTCCCACGGTGGGAGGGCTACTCTCGGCTGAGTTCTCCGTGTTCCTACCGGATGAATGGCATGATTTTATCTTCTCCCTCCCCGCTTCTGTCTGCTTTTTAAACTACCAAAAACCTGTCTCTCCGATCCCAACGCCTGCAGCAGTAATACTGCACAATCTTTCTTTCACACAAAGAAAATCCTCTTCAAGTGGGGGAGTACCCATTGTCGCCCAAGGAGTTTTTAAATGACTTTCATATTGAAGATCCATGCTGCTAGAAGTACAAAAATATTCTTCCTGAACAAGCGACCCTGGTCACTACGTGGCAGATTCACCTGAGACGCCTCATCAGGCCTTATTCCTATTACAGACACCATGACGCGCTACAGCAAAGATGACCACATACACCCATCACCCAGAAACAGGACTCGTACGATAGCCAAGAGCAAAAGAAAGAAAAAGGAATCACCAAGGTTCAGGGTCCAAGTGAGGCATTAAAGCAACAGCATTCCGCTGAAATCACAGTAACCCACAGGAATATGGGTCCCAGGCCCGAAGGCCAGTGGCTGGGGTTCTGAGGCCCCAGCAGGGACCAAAGATGTGGCTGTGTGTGGCCTGGGGCAGCGGCAGAGGTGGACCGGGGTTCTCCACTGGGGAAAACCTTGCCCCATGCCTGAGACCGTGGGAGGACTAAAAAGCCATCTGTGAGAAATCCAAATCCCATCTCTATTATCTATTATCTATAGCTTGTACCAGGACAGATTCGGATAAATTATCCCCACTAAAGGTGAGCTCATAAGCAAATATTACAAAGTACATGAAGAAAAAACTAAGATGAGTAGATTTTAGCAGATGTAATAGATGCCAACAGAAAGAGGATTGGCACCCCCAATATCTGAATTAATTTAAAAAATCAGACCAAAAAAGTCTACGAAATGAACTTAACATGACTTTTTCAAGAAGTAATTAAAACCATCACAAAAGCAGGACGGTATAAACTAGCCACAGGCAGAGCTGAAATAACTGAAGACAACTTCTGGAAAAGAAAAATGTAACAGACAAGCTAAAAAATTAATTATGTATAAATGATGGGAAGAAGAGTGAACTCTCTAGAAACAAAAATGGTAAGTGGGGGGAGGGCAGATTTGTTAAGAAGTACGAAGGCTAAGATGAATTCTCCAAAGCTTATCATGGTTTTTCCCGAGTGGGTGGTGACCATGGAAGATAAAAAATATTCCAGGTACATGGGAAAAAGTAACAAGCAATTTGAGGACATCGGTGAGACTTCAGGATAAAAAATAAGAAGAAATCCTGTGCAAAATAAGTATAATTAAATCCATATCGAGTCATATCATAATGAAACATCAAAGACAAAGAGAAAGTATTAAAAGTGACCAGAGGACAAAAGAGATTATCTACAAAGGAGCCAATGTGATGGATACAAGATTTCTCATCAGCAGCAGCAGATGCCAGAAGGCAATAAAATAACGTCTTCAAAGTGCTGCGGGAAACACTGGGAACCTCCAGAGCTGCCTGGCGAAGCCGGCCCTGAAGGGGGAGGGCAGATTCAAGAAACGCTGAGGGCAAGACAGTGAGATTTTACTACTCAGAGACTTCCAATTAAAGAACGACAAGGAAATTAAGCCCAGAAGGGGAAAAAGTTTAAATTCAAGAAGCAAAGGCACGCGATTTCGTAAGCAGTTGATAGATGCAGTTAAACATTGATACCGTTAAAGATGACGATAATGATCAATTTTAGAAGGATTTTTAAAGCACAGGAAAACTAAGCAGCAACAACCTGAGAGGCGGGAGGAGGGGACGGGAGAGCTTAGTGACGTGTGGAAAGAGGGCATCTGCCCACATATTGCTGCTTAACTTCCCACGTGGCGCGGCGAAGAATAACTGTAAAACCCTAGGAGGAGCCCGAACTGACTAAAATTAGAACATACACATGCCCCAAAGCATGGGTATGGGAGCAGCAGGAATAAGTAATTCGATACAGTCAGAAAAGGGGTAAAAATGGGCAGCACAAATTAAGTTAAACAGTAACAAACGCAAATATATATTGTAACTACATTATGGTGTACATTACACAGATGAAGCGCACTTGTCAAAACACAGTTATTCACATTTTGGGTGATTTTTAAAACCCAAGTTACATTCTGTTTATGAGAGATACATCCAAAACACAGATAAACAGAGAAGTTTCACAGAAATTTAGTGAAAAAGGCATCCCTGGTATACCAAACAAGCAGGTCAATCCCTGGCAAAAAGAACGCTGCAATAGCGATGTTAATATCAGGAAAAAAATAGATATTAAGACAAACTCATATTTAGGGTGGGCAACGCTTAATGACAAAAAGGAATAATTCACCAAGAAAAATGTAAAAATCCAGAAGCTGTAGTTACTACATAAACAGGCCTCAAAATAACATGAGCGCCAATCAACAGCATTACGCAGAGAAGCAGAGACACATCGCATGCTACAGAAAACACTGCCACTTTCTCCAAACAGCTAGATCCAGTGGGCAAAAAAAAAAAAAAAAAAAAAATAGTGTGAATGGTTCTCAGAAGATGCTCTGAGGGACTTTACCTGTTGCCTGAGACTTGGTGCTGAGGACGCAAAGCCGAGACCGTGGAGAAGTCTGGTACCCACACTCTGAGTGAGGAGACATGAGTCAGTGGGGGTCTGGGTGTATTAACAGGTGGCCGCAGTAACCCCCGCCAGTTTACACAGGGGACAGGGGCCAGGTCAAGGATCTGTTTCCTACGCACGCCCTGGCCTCCTGCAAACTCTTACTGATGCGGAACAGGCTTGGGGATCAGGAACGGTTGCCTCTCGGTGGTGGGGGCCACGGGGTCTCCCACCCCTGGGAACCTCGCAGGTCTCCCTGATGCACTCACACGTGGGCTGCCACCCAGAGGGCCGCAGTGGGACAGTATCAGACAGACAGTGACAGTCACGCTTCTGCAGGAGCAGCCAGCCACAACGTGTCACCCTTTGTAGACCCGCCCACACCGGTGGGGGGGGGGCTGGAACCGGGTGGGGGATGAACAATGGAACAGACGGGCCCCTCCATACCCCCATGGCCCACCCCTCAGGCCTCCTCCATTTAGGGAGGAGGGAGGGGTAAGACAGTGGAAATGTTCTTATTAGATGAGACCAGACTGCTAAATGACCGATGGAGCCTGGAAGCTCTGCACTCGACCCGAGAGAGAGCAGCACGGGACGGGACAGACAGGCTCGTCTGCTCGTGGGTGCAAGTGGAGTGGAAAAAACGCGAACTCACCAGTTACGCAGGGACTTGAAAATGCTCTGATCCAGCCAGATCTAACAGGTGTTAAAAGATTCCTGCAACTAACAGAAAAGAAACGCTTTTCACGCCCGAGTGGAGGACCTGTACAAGCGGACGAGGCAGTGAGTCCCTAAGACACAACCCACTGTCCACACCACCCGCTCACACCACAAAGGCACAGGACTGGAGAGCACAAAAGACATCTCGCAAAAAAAAGACGTTTAAACTAAAAAAAAAATTCAAAACAATTACGAGTCAACTAAAACTATGAAATAATTAGAATGGAGCCGCTACCAGTTGGCACATGGACTAGATCTGCACATATTGATGCAGATAAATCTTAGAACACGATGTTGAGTGAAAAAGCAAATTGCAGATGGATGTGCATGAAGTAATGCTACTTGTGTAAAATGTCAGTGCCTTTAAGAATACACATGTGTGTGCACGTGTGGGTGATGTGTGGCACACACACGCAAAGTGAGACAGCTGAGCAGGAAGAACGCACACCCACCTCTGGGCAAGTGGAGAAGAAGTGAGGCTGGAAGACATAAAAGCGAACCAAAGAAATAGACTTTTTTTTTAATGTTTGCGTTATCACAGCTGGGCTTGGTCCATGTCAAATGCGCAGAATCGGACACAAGAAAAGCCACCTGAACGTTCGAAGCTTCTGCGCCTCTGGGCAGGGGCTCTGGCTGGCCCTTCTGGGTGAGGATGGATGAAAGTCTGCAACAAGGGGTTGGGGGACATGCAAGTCCATTGTCACCAGTACTCAGACACACAGTATCTGACCGCAGCTAATAATTAGGTTTTTCCCAGCCCCCAAAGTAAAGGGCCCCGGAAAGAAAGAACCAATGCACCTTCCGCAAGTGATGCCGGATTCCGGCGAGTCAGGCCCCAGCTCAGGTCGCAAAGGGGAAAGAGCAAATCTGCAGAGCGGCCACCCGCCCCCTGCCCTGCCTGCCTCTGTGCACGGGCAGCAGCCCCGACCCCCAACACAGCCTGCCGCCCCAGCCCCCCTTCCGCACAGACGGACTTGGCCCACATCCACTCCCCTCTCCGCCCTCCAGCATCTCCATCAGCAAACTTGCTGAGCCTCCCTGTAAGCCCCGCAGTGGGGGTGGATTCCTCGAAGTTTCAATGGGAGCCCTGAGTGCAGACCCAGCGGGGTGATATTGAATTACAATTGTACCAGCGCTTAAGGACAATGAACTTTTGATCCGAGCAATTGCTCTGCTTTGTGGTGTGAGAAAGGAAACCTCAGGAATGGCACCAGGCCTCGCTGTGACCACACAGGGACGTGCGTCCTGGCAGGCTCCGGCCCACACCGTGCCTCTTCCGTCCAGTCCAGAGCGCTCTGCACAGAGCAAGGACCCGCTGCCTGAGCTGGCCCCCGGCCGCGAGGAGGAAGCAGCCAGGGAGAGCCTGGAAAAGAGGAAGCCGGTGCCTCCCGTGAAGGAGGACGGGCGCTTCAGAGTGAAACGGCTGGGATGAAAAAGTCCTCATCACTGTCCCCAACCGGGTCCCTGGGCCTCTCACCCAGAAGCCACCAAGATGGGTGGACAGCGGGATACTGACGTCAATCCCGGCCAGCGGCTCAGACCCCAGCGCTGGCGTCACCCTTGATTCCTCTCTTCCTGTCAGGCCACCCGTCCAAACCACATCCAGAGCCTGCCACCCCCACCCCCACCACACCCACCCTCAGGGCCACGCCCTGGCCCAAGCCCAAGGTCGTTTCTCCTCTGGATTATTCCAAGCTCCCTATGTTCCCTGCTTCAAACCTCCAAACTGCTGTCCACACAGCAGCCAGCTTGACCTCGTGAAAACGTACGTGGTATCACGTCACTCCCGCTGCCCACACCCGCCAGTACTGGACTCCCATCTCAGAGATTAAAATCCAAAGACCAAGTCCTTACGGTGCCCATGGTGGTCACCACTCCCCAGTTTCTCTGGCCTCACCCCCCTCCTCCCCCGGCCCTCCGTCCAGCTGCCCTGGCCTCCTCACTGTGCCTCAAACTCAGCAGGCACTGGCTGTACCCTCTGTCTGGAATGTTCTTTCCCCACATAGCTGACGCTCCCCGCTGCAGGCAGGCCTCCACTCAGGTGTCCCTCCGCCTATGCCTGGCCACTCCGTAAACCCTAACCCCCACGTCCCCCACTCCCAGGCCCTGCTTTTCCTCCTCCTTCCTCCTCACCGCCACCCAACCAGGCTGTTCCTGCGGCTCTCATCGCAGATCACCTCCCGGGAGAGTGGAAGCTCCCGAAGGCAGGGACCTTGGTCTGCTTTGCTCGCTGCGGTATCCTCAGCCCCCGGAACGGAGCCTGGCACGCAGTCAGCAAGCCAAACAGCTGCTCGCCGAACTAGAACGTCTGGAAGAAAATGGAAGCAGAAGGGAGGGCGCACTTCCATGTTCTGGTTTGGGAAACCGGTGAGAACAGGAAAGAAAGGGGTTCGTGAGATCCCTCTTTCCTGCTCCAAAATGCTAATCACTTTGATTTTCAAATAAACTGAATTTAGCTGGAAACATTTTAAATCCCTTTTCTCAAGTTCAGTTACATGTACCCTATCATAAATAGGGAGAAGAATGTGGGTGGCGTCCCCAGGCAGCAGCCGAGGCCAGCCAAGGGGAAATCATGCAAAATGCCCCAAAGGCCTCGCCATGCGCACGGAGAATTCCGTTTTACAAAATCAGAGTCGCAAAATGTTCAGAGAAGTTTAAAGTGCTATTTAACACTTAAAAGTCTTCTCAAAAACAGCCTCCTGAAAACATAACTCATTTGGGCTAATTTTTCCTTTTTTTTTTTCTTTTTAGACATAAAATAGCAGTAGCTTTTTTGATAAAAGCATACTAGTTAAACTTGGATAATTTATTTGGTTTTAAAATATTTTTCCATTTCTATCATTCCACACGGTGGCTCCTTCATAGCGTGTTGATGTTTTTGAAAGGCTAAAATTGCATGTGACGGGCCAATTTCACTTACATCAAGGTGTCTGCACACAGGAAGTCCTTTACGTCCCCTTTGAAAAATGTCCCCTGCCTTTCCCCACCTTCCGTCCTCTCTCAAGAATTCCCTGGATCTCCATGAACAAAGAAAGGAAGCCCAGCACCTAGGAACCACTACGGTTATTCGCTTTGAGATGTCCGAGCAGCAGCCCGTGTGCCGACCATGCTCACTACCTGCAGACGTCCAAGTGCACACGGAAAGCGCACCTCGAAGTCCTAGCTCATCCTAACTTGTCTGCTGGATCTTATCGGCGTAAATTACTGCTCCCCTCATAAATCGCGCTGCAGGCATGCGGTCAGACTGGGGTCCTAGGGCCCCTCTCTGGACGTGTCCATCCAGGGAGCCCTGGACACTGAGCATCGCACTGAAGACTGTTTAGTAAACGCACAAATGACACCATGCTGTTTAACTGCCATCAATTCGAAAACAAGGAATCACTAGCCTTTACCCAGACTGAGTGTCCAAAATAAAAATTAGCACACGCGGCTACTTTCTAGTCTATTGTCAACATGTGTTTGCTGAGAAGTGACTAGAGTGTGAAGTCCAGTGCCGGTCACCGATGCACACGCACGACCGCATTCAGCGCACACGGAGAGTGGTCCTTGTGACAAGCACACATCCTCTTCCTTCCCGGTGGCCGTGGGCGGTGCACCGTTCTCCTGAGAACATGAGGGTCCGCTCCCAAAGAGCACTGTCCCCATGGCTCCAACAGCAGTGCACAGTAGGCACGCACCTGTGGGCGGGCGTTCTTCGCAGCTCCCTGTGAGGACAAGCAAGCGCCAGCACCCCTTTGTCTTCCCTCCTCCCCTGATCCATTGGATAAACAAACGGCTGTCCTGGTGAAACAGTGAAGTGACAGCTGGCCCTGCAGCTGTCATCAGGACAGGCAAAGGGCGGCAGATGGCTCCCAAGAGAGGGGGCATGTCCTACCTAGAAGTTCCCCTTCCACACCCAATGGCAGGCTTAGGTTCGCCTCCACAGCCAGCCCTGCTCGGCCCTCTGACCCAGCTTCCTCAGGACACCAGGGCCGCTCGGGACGCCAGTATCTTCATCACTTGCCTCCTGCCGTCTGAGTTCAGGTGCTTTAGAAACAAAGAACCTTGGGCTTCAGGACATCAGAGAGCATCTCATTCCACTCCACAGACCACGGAAGAGGCCAGGCTCAGGGACAGAGAAGATGTCTCCTGCAGGTTTCCTGAGCAGTGGACGAGCACCAGGCAGGGGCCCCAAGCCCGACACTATTCCCAGCAGCCTCCTCCCTCCCCAGGAGAGCAACAACGCGCAAATGACACAGAGGAAGACCGGCTTCACCCACTCCTTGGGTCCACGGAAGGGACGTGATGAATGGGAGAACGTGGGCGATCACAAAGGCCTAGTCAATATCCATTCCTCCCCACCCCGACCCTGTCCTGACGACGGAAGCAAGTTGTTTGGGGCAGCGATACCCTTGGGTAAAATGTCCTCGCCCAGGGTCCCTCGCAAGTAGGTGTGGCCACATGAGGGGGCGTGGGCCAAGGAGATGTGTCATCCACTGGGGATTCCTGACCTGAGCCCTGCCCTTCCTCTTTGAGACATCCTCCTCCTTCTTTTATCAAAAACAGGGGCCAGGTTGCAGGTGGGGCAGCACCTTGGGACTGTTCAAATGAAACCACCTGTGCACATGGCCGAGCAGCAGCGAGACAGGGCCTGGGTCTGCAATGAGTGACGTCCTTGAGCGCTGGACCAGCTCAGGACAGCTTGTATCCAGGCCGCTCCTCGCACGAGATGAACACGCTGGGAGGGGAAGGCTGACATAGCTGACCGGTGAGTTACGGAGAAAACACAGAGCATGCTCCACCTGTCCCCAGCGGAGAGCCTCTGGCTGGGGGGAACCGGCCTATCCATGGGCATTGTGCTGGGAAGATTCCTGAGGCAGGCTCTCCCCTGGGGGTGGCCTGGGGTTGGGCGGTTCTGCCTGTGGCTAATGGTAAGTACATATCAGAGGCAACATATCAGCATGCTTAATTGTTTATTATTAATTTGGGGATTCCCTCCCTGCCCAGCGAGTGGGTTGCTGGAGATGAGATTGCCCAGTACGGCACGAAGCAGAGAGGCACCGGGCCGTCGCGCCTGTCCGGTTAACCACGCACGTCACTGACGCAGGAAAAAACGACATGTAGAATTTGTCAATACCAGCGCTGCCCACACAACCCAATAAAATGCCTCACTGCAGATACAAGGCCAGGGGACGCAAATTAAATGGAGAGGAGCTCAAATATCTAGCCGAGTTATATGATTATCTACACAAAACATTATCCGAATCGACTTGTCACGGGGCCACAAAGCCCCAAGCGCCTACTCTCTTGCTGCCATTGTGCATGGAGAAGGCACCTGTTAGAACCGCAGGTGTGGCACTTGGAGAGGTCTCTGGCAGGAGGCCATGGAGCACAGCGGGTGGACTCATGGGCTTTGAGGTCAAGGTCAGGTCCAGTTCAGGCTCTGACGTCTACTGTTTGTGAGTTTAGGTAGGTTCCTATCTTCCCCAAGCCTTATCAGTCCAAACTGTCTCAGAGACCATCGTAAAGATATTGAGACAAGTTCCATACAGTCAGATAAATAAACGGCTTATATTACACAGATCGAGGCACACCAATAATACTTACTATCCGTAATAAATGACAGCAGATTATGAGAGTGCACGTCTGAAGCTGTGGGGTGCTGGTTAAGCACTGTTTGCTTCTTGGACAAAGAGCCCCAATCTGAAACAACCTCCAAATGCTACAGTGCAAATACTGCTACTGTGGCCACCTCCGGCCACCAGTGCGATGTCACTGAACGCAGAGCTGGGAAGAGGCGCATACTCTCAGCTCCTCGAAGCTGGTGAGAGCAAGCACCCGCGGCACAGCCGTTGCAGTCATGCCTACGCAGGCCCCGGTGGTGGCTTCTCTTGTGTGGGGAGTGACACCTGGCACATAGTGGGCGCTGAGAAACATTTAGTGAATGAATAAATTACTAAGGCACTGAACTATTTTCATCTCTTAATCACTTGGCATAAATCTGAACTGGGACTCACACAAAACATTCTGCTGAGTGTCAGAACAGGGAAGGGAGACATCAGGTGCACTCATCCACAAACACCCTACAAAACCCACCCAGAGGCACGTCTGACCGAATAGCTGCCCCCCCCTCCCCCGGCCCCATCAAGCTGACACATAAAACCAGCCATCACCAGAGGGAAGGGAGTCTGCTCTCCCCTCCTCATTTTTACTATAAGCCCTGCCAGGAGGAAATGACCCCAGAGTTCCAGGTTGAAACACAGCCTAAGATGCCAGTCAGGTGATGGAAGTGGCTCTTTATTTAAATCAGTTCTGGTTTCGGAAATTTTCTAGGAGCCAAAGGGTTCTAAAAATGCCACTACTCTATTAGTGACATCAGGTGGTATCTGACTTTCTCTGACTGGCTTAGTCCACTTAGCACGATGATCTCCAGGTCCGTCCCTGCTGTCACAGAGGGTAAGACTGTCTTCCTTTTCACAGCCGAGTCATATTCTACCCTGTAAATGTAGCATAGCTGCTTTATCCTCTCATCTACTGATGGGCATTTAGGCTGCTTCCACACCTGGGCTGTTGTCAGTAACGCCACAGTGAACATAGGGGTGCAGTTATTCTCCTGAAATAGTTCTCAGGTTTCTTCAGATAAATTCGCAGAAGTGGAATCACACGAGGCAGTCCCATTTTCGATTTTTTGAGGCAACTCCAAACTGTTTCCCACAGTGGCC
>PVJI01007747.1:0-75938 GCA_004026765.1 Micronycteris hirsuta | reverse complement strand
CAGCTTTGCTTCTACCTGCAGCTTCAGTTCCCTTTCCTTTTAGTGGGTGGTTTAGGCACATCAAAGGTAATAAAATCAATCAAAGAGATAAGTGGATTTTTTTCAAAGGCTAGTACTCAGGGATATGTTCCTGTTAAAGAATTTTAATACTAAATTTGTTTTCAAGTGTTTGTATAATACCAAATCTCCCTGCCAAGTGGAGGAAGGATTGACCTTGAATCCTGTTCTGCATAAAACAATAAAATATTATTCTTTCTCCACATATATATTTTTTAAAAGACCATCAGGGAATGTTAAGTATTGTCATTAGACAGGGTTATACTTGGTTGCTGGTAAAGGCAATAGCATTGCCCTTAGGCCAATTGTTTCTATTCCCCGCTAGTTCTTTCTCTTACCCAGGGACTGACTGGGGCAAAGCTGAAGGCTTTTTGTTGCTGAAAGCTCAAACAGCAAGTCAAAGAGAGTTCAAACAGATATCATGTCTTTTAAAAATGTCATTGCTTATGTAAATTAGCTGTGGTCCTTGGGTGCTGGTGAGCCCCAAGCATCTTTGGATTGGTTAGATAGTCTATCATGTTTTACTTATATTGGTGGTCTTCTAGAAAGCTTTGACCATGAAGTCCTCACATTTAATTTTAATTTGTGCTTTTTTTCTGTTAATTTTGATTAATTTTGTTTATTTTTAGATTAGTTTCACTATATTGTGATTTCCAAAAGATAATTTGGAACACTTCTATAAGATGTTACCGATTTTTTGGTTTTTACTGTTGTTCATCTGGCCATTAGATTTGAGGTTTCCCTATGTTTATAAATTAAGATTAAACTTTAAGAAATCTTTTTCTTTGGAGGTATTTTTATATTGTGAAAGATTTGAAAATAATGCCTTCTGACTACAGTGGACAAACTTGACACGTAGTCTGAAATATGTTTAGGACAACAATAAAGTCAAAACATGCATACTTTAAAACATAGCCTCACTGAGTCTCTTCATAAAATGCTGAGATGTTGCACCAGTTCTGCAGGGCCTCTCTTTTATATTGATGTTAAGTTCTTGATCATACCCTTTGTAGATGAATTCATTTAGGGGCCAGCTGAGATTCTCCCTGCTGTTTCTAAATGCATTGCATTGTAAATTAAGAAACTTTATTCAGGAAAGAATATGTTTTGGAAAGCATACATTATAAGTCAGTCATTATTACTTTGTGTATTAGCTGCAGAATTTTTAAGTAGGCATTTACATTTCATGTAGCATGATAACTGTAGATTTTTGGCTGGTTTTGAAATAATCTTGAGAACTTCAGCAATTGCTTCGGTGGGGACCATTTGTGGCAGGGGGTATTCTTTCTCCTTAGATCTGTAGCTCCGTGATGCATATACATAAAACATGCCTTTGTTCTCAAAACCTTTTTTCTATCTGATTAGTGTTGAATCCAAGTGATTTGTCTCTGCTTCTCTTGGGGTTTTTTTCCCTCTTTTCTTTTGCCCTTAGCCTGTCATTTGTGTGAATAAGTTCGTTTACATTCAACAGAGGTACCAGTGCATTTTTGATGATAGAAGGGAGTAATATAGTAAGTAAGAAGAGTGGGGTGGATGAGGGGGAAAGGAGGAAAGAAGGGTCGAAAAGGGAGAGAGTGGGTGTGGGGAGAAATCAAGAGCCAAACAGGGGCTATGGAGGTTTGTGAAATCTTGGGGGCTGGTGGGGGGGGGCAGGGAGATCAACAGACCAGCATTTTCCCCAGGCTTGGGCTCAAGCTTGTGAAACTACGAATGTATTAAAGAACCTCAACTGGGATTTGCTGAGGACAAATGCTGTAATGTGTTAGTCATCCATTATCTGCTTCTATTTTTGCAGGTTCTGAATGATGACTGACGCGGGTTTGTGTGATATCCTTCACAGTCCCTGTCATTCCCGAGTGATAAGGAACCTGCAAGTCTAGCCCCAGCACCCGGGGAAGGGGGAGAAAAAAAAAAAAGCAGCTCTGGAAGAAGGAAAGCTTCCGCTTGCGGACCGGACAAAAGTACCGCCTTCCCAGGGATTTCCGCGGGAGACGAGGGATAAAGACGCCTCGTCCCGTCCGGCTCGTCGCTCTCGCAGGCGGATGGTGTGTGGCCGCCGCAGGACGCCCGCCGCGCCCGGGCCATGAAGTAGCGGCTGCCGGCCGCGCCGCTGCCTGAGCTCCGGCCAAAGCCCAGCGCTGCGCTGCCCGGTCCTCTCCCGGCGGGGCCGGAGCGGCGTGGACATGGCTGGCGTCTGTAGCCTGCTGGTTCTCCTGCTTGTTTTTAATAGCAGCTGTTTGGGTTTCAGAAGCCCACTGTCCGTCTTTAAAAGGTGAGTGAGTGAGCGAGTGAGCGAGTGAGTGAGTGTGTGTGTGTGTGAGTGAGTGTGTGTGTGTTAAAACAGGCGGAATGTTGTTGGCGTGGGTGCCGTGCATGCTGTTGATCACTGTAATCACTTTTACGGACTCGAGTGTCGGAGAAATAAATATGCAAGGCTGATTTACTTTGGTGAGCCGACTTGGAATTTTAGCACAGGAACTTCTTGTGAAGTCCCCCTTGCAGAAATACCCCACTATGGTGTAGCCAAGCTGCACTTGGCTTTCAAAACTTCAATTAGAAGTTGTGATTTCCAGTACAAATCGCTCCCTCTTGGGGAGATATTTCAGAAACTGCATATCGTCATTTTGACTCGAATGCCTTCTTGTTTTATAATAGCTGGAAGAATAAAATATCAGTATAGGTTAAGTGGTGGGGAGAAGCAGATCATGGACTATAATAGCTCACAAGAAAACATTGAGCTGTATACACAGTCCTCATAATTACCATATTAAATATTTATGCACTTGTACATTTGTAATTCACCTCGCAGTCTTCTCCGTCCCCCTACCCCCAATTCAACTCTGCCTTCTAGCATTATTATTGTTGTTTTTTTGTTTCTGACTAGTAATACTGGGCAATCATAAAATAGTTACAGAAATTTTACTGGGTTATAGTTAATATTTTTTCTATTAGAAAATTGTCAGTCCTGTGATAATTTCTAATTTATTAGTCCTGTATTTTCATTAACTAGAAAAATAAATGTTTTGACAAATTGTTATCGAATTGAGTTTCAAATGTAACCTGCTTGTTTGCTTTGATTATGTTTAGTTTACAAGTTGGGCATCTATTGCTCATGGACTATAAAGTGCAATTCTGACAATGTTTTAGAATATTATGTACGTAATTATCACATCTTTTCATCAGGTATAAATCAACAATCTTTCATTTTACATTCATAGAATTCCTTTATATTTTCTTTCTCAAGTTAAGATTCCCTTATGTTCTAGGATATTGAAATTGTCTTCTTTTCTTTCAAGGTTTAAAGAAACTACCAGATCATTTTCCAATGAATGTCTTGGTCCCACTCGACCAGTAACTCCTATTGATTCATCCGATTTTGCATTGGATATTCGAATGCCTGGGGTTACACCCAAACAGGTGAGAGAATTCTGCATGTCATTACTCACTTGTTTACGTACAGTTTATAATTAAAGCAAAGAAACTGCATTTATAGCAGCAGTAACTTCTTTAAAAATAGGCACTTGTTTTCAAGCCCTCAGGGCTAGAATAATTGAATATTATAAAGAAGAGTAAATCTTTCAAGGGGAATCTTTCAGTTAAATTTCTTTTTAAAAAATTTACTTGTATCGTTATTTGAAATGGAACCTTGAAAATTTATGTTTTGAAATTCTCAACAGAGTAATAGCCTCTGTACTGGAACATGTAAGTATGTATTAAATTATGAAAAATTATTCTAATAAAAGGAAATGATATTGAGCAGCTACATCTAAGAGATTACTTTGTTTAAATACCTTTTTAGCGCAGCCACAAGATAAGAAATAAAATCATGTGTTTACTGCCAAGAATTTGAAAAACAACATTTCACACTTTTAAAAGTTAAAAGTACTATTCATACAGGTGGTTAAGGTTTTTTTTTTAGCACAATCTGCTTGTTATAAGAGATATATTTTGAAGAAATATTTGCAGAACTCATACAAACATGCCATATAGAGCATTTTGAGTAGAATTAGGTTGTTGCTAGGGCTTTCGCTGTTTTAGCTACACACAAGAAGCTCGAACTGACTTCTCTCGTGTGTTTGTAAGTATGGTGTTTCATCAAGCCCAAAAAGGCCATAATTAATTATGCTTTGCAACCAGGCAGTGCAGGAATTTGTGTGTGTCATTAAAAGATAGCCCTTCCTTTCTAAAGGCTGCAGCAGTAGGGAGAGATCTGGGTGTTTTAGAACTGCAGTGGCTGATGATTCACGGTTGCAGATAACATTCTATTTTTCTTTCCTTTTAAGTACTGAGAAAATAAAAGTATTCTACTTATTGGGGAGATAGCCTTTGAAATTGATGTTCAGAAGCTGTAGAAAATACACATAGTCCTCTTTGGGAGGACTAAGGATTGACATTCATTTATTTGAATACCTATGCATAATCTAACCATCTATAATTAACTACTTTTACTACTGTGAAAATTACCTTCACCCCCAATCCCTGCCCATCTTCAAATGACCAGACAGATGACTCTTCCGTATGTTCAGTTGTTAATGTCCTGGCCTTTAATTCCGTAAGGTCTTTATTTAATATTTAGTCAGAAGACTTATAATGAGGCTGGGAATAAGAGAGAATGACAGTTGCTCACTTATGAAATGTGCTGCTTCTCATCTCTTCTTACTTTTAAAAATGATTTTCCTCCTGTATTTGCTTAAACTGACTTTATATTACTTCTTTTAAAAATAGCCACTAAGTGATCTTCAGCACTTTTTTCCCATCGAGAATATAATTATTTTCTCAAATAGTCATTTGTTGTGGTTCATTATTCTGTTATTTTTTTATCCTCGTTATTTTACAGTAATAACATTTAAATTATTTAACAGTAATAATCAGTAATTGTGTATGGGTCAGTATTCTCAGAAAGAGTTCTCAGAGGAATTCATTTAAAATAATGTAGAAGATCTTCATTTTCATAAAATAAAATGTGTTTTCTCATTTTTATAATCTTATAATTATTAAAATAGCTTGTTGGAAAAAGAACATATATTTAGTAAATTATTGTTATTTTGCACTGTCTGCATTCAGCTTTGCCTCATGCAGTCGAGATTGGCTGGTTCCTTCCATAACATGTAATTCTTTGTTGCTCCTTCTCTTGAGACCATGTGGTTCCCAGGAGTTATCTATCCAGGACCCAGCAGTGGAGCCCATGAACTAGGATTAGCAGATCATTGCATCTTACTTTCCCTTTCACAGTGATTGGTTCGGAAGAAGGTGTATAATCTAAACCAGTCCAGTTAAATCTTAGGACTTTTGCTGGGAACCCTTTTTTCTGTTACATGTGAGCCAAAGGCATGTAGTCAGAGGATCAGGTCTGTTTAGGAAGGCAGCCATGCCTGGAATAAAACTAAGACCATAGAAGGCAAAGCAGAGATACTGAAAAAATATAGGTTCTTGGTGGCATTTCTACTTTAGGGAGTTTTCAGTTATATTAGCCTTTCTTGTTTCAGCCAAACTGAGTTGGGTTTTCTCTGACTTGGAACTGAAACTACCTAACTGGATAAGTGATTCACTTGTTTTGCCTGATCAGCTCAGAACAGATTGTTGGAAGTTTCCGCCACTTCCCCGCATCACTTTCTATTGACCGCATGCCACAGACCACATGAGTTGATCCGGCTGGCATACGGGTTGTGTACCTTATAACCTTCATGGGAAATGGTAGTTGTACTTCCTAGTTAGTATACTCAGAAAGAATTGGATAAAGAAACCCCATACCCTTTACCTCCTGAACTTGATGTTCTTGGTGAGGAAGACATACAACTGTAATTGTGTGAGTGCTTTTGATGAAGAAAGTATTTTTTTCTTAAAATGCAAGTGAAACTAAATTTAACACAAATCCTTAAGAGGAAAGGAACTAGAGAGACAAGGAAAAAAAATGAAAAAGTATTAGAGGAAAGAAATAAAAGATGTAAGGGAATAAGAAGAGTAGATCGAAAGAAAAAAAAAAATAAATGCAAAAAATAGACTAATCAAGAATAAAAATAAAGGGAAAAAGAAGTCAAGAATAAATATAATGTGAAGAACAGAACCATCAAGGAATTAGAAAAAGATGAGTAAAGAAATCATAAAAACAAGGAAAGCATTAAGGAGTTACAATTTTTTTTGTTTGTTTTGTTTTAATGACAGAAGACCAAGAAGAGCAACAAAATTGAAAGAAAAGCAGGGCTGAGGAGCCAGGACTTGAGTTGGTAGTTGAGGCAGACCAAGTTGATGTATTCATTAAATAGATTTTTTTTGTTTAGAAAGTACACCTTAAGTTTTGGAAAAATGAAAGATACATCAGTTAATACAATGCAAGTCCTTTCCTTGGGAAACTTGAGATTGTTGGGTAGCCTTGGATAGAGAAACAGCAGATATAGCATAGAGGCAGAGAGAACCTTACTTCTAATATAGACAGTACAACTAACGAATTTTGCTGGTGAAAGCAAGTCTAGATTAGTGTCTTACCAAATGTCGGCACATCAGGCACTGAGTTGCAGTCCGTTCTGCCATTCCACCGGCTCCAGAGCAGCCTTTAAAAACTGGTCCTGTTAAACCTGCTCTAGAGGTCTGGGGAACATAGTTTAATATCAATTTGATAATAGAAGAGAGCTCACTCTTTTTCTTCTCTGACTTGAAGTTAAAAAAAAAATTTGTCTTTCATAAATTTCACATTAATTGATTTTTTCAGGCTGTGGGAAGAGTAGGGAGGAGAGCGATCAGGTTTGGGGTGGCCCAGTGCAGAAGCTGGTGTCTGACGGGACTGGCCTCAAATCCAGCAGAGCCTCCAAGTGGCGGTATCTCCAGACTTTTCTTTTCATGCTGTCCCTCCTCATTTGATTCCCTTTCTCCCTGGGGACCCTGTAGGCTTTTGCTGTTACCAGCTCTCATATCAACAACCTAACAATTCGATACAAGGCCAGTTCGTGATCATAGCAAAGTGTTATCATCGATTTGATGTTAACTATTCTATAGGGGGTTGATTTTTAAATAAAATAAATGAAGCATAATGACAATGGTTTTTACATAAGGTCTATTGTCTAAATGTAAGTCAAAACTAGTGGGATAGAATGTAGGCTTTAGGGTCAGGCTGACAGCATTCTTGTTTCAGCTCTTGCTGTGTCAGCCCAGGTGTGTTCCTTAACCAGCTAGCCCTGTTACCTCATGCATAGACGGGATAACAACAGTATCTATCCAGGATTATTCTGGGTCTAAGCGAGGTATGACCAGTGGCATGTCCTGTTCACCCTCCACAAAGTAAGTTCTCAGAAAATGTGAACTCATTATTTTTATTATATGTGTTGAGGAAAATGTGAATGAGCCTTAAGATGAGAAAGAAATTGTCAACCCTTACACGTTCAGTAATGACTTCAGGGAGAAAGTACCACATTGTAATAATTTTGAAGGAGAGGAAAGGTAGCTAAATGAAGGAAAAATAAAAAATACGAACCTGGGCAAGAGAAACCTGGAGAAAGTAAACAAGAAAGTAAATCTTTCAGTGTGCTTATTTTTAGGTAGTTATTTCCATTAAATGTCCCTTATGATCAGAGGATGAAAGAACACTGGAAATGGATATGTTTTTCTCAAAGTTCTTATATATGTTTTATACTGCTTAGAAAAGAAGTTATCAAGAGCAGTTTCAGCAGTACGAAGCCTTATTTTTTTTATGTCAGTTTGAAACCAGCATGGATTTCTTCATTTGGCTGAAGACTTGGCACGTTGACCTACTTTAAAAAATTACTCTTTTTTAGTGTAAGTCCCTTCAAACCTAGGTTTATATAGCATTTTATTTATTTGTTACTTGTTCAACTTAGATCCCCTGAAGTCTTCACTTAGAGACTTACAAATGCAAACTAATATGTAAAAAACATAATTTTACAAAATTAAATATTTTCTTCAAACGTAATAACTTGAAGCCATGTAATTGAATTTTTTCCCACTAGGATGTGTGAGACTGTCACCAATGTAGACCTTTTCCTCTCAGGTTTTGGGAGCAGTTTGAAAACTATAGAGGAATACCCATTCTCCTTTCTCAACCTCTTGCAAATTCTTGTCTCATTCTTTGTGTTTTGAAGAGTCACAGATCATGCTTTGAAATCAAAAAGCATCCTTCCCCTGTGTTCCTGGGTACAAATATCTATCACCAAGAATGCCAGCAAATAGAATACTTCTGAGTTTAAAGATCACAGCAGATAACCCAGAGCAGCAAGTTGAAAAACCTGAAATTATGGTTTTAAGATATCACTTATTTTAAAATAATATGAAAGAATGCAATCACTGAAATAAAGCCAGAATGAACAAAAAACTCCTACAAAATTTTTTCAAAAGTTTCCCACAGTGTTTATCTTGGCTCTTTTCTTAAAAATGAATAATAATTATAAAGTGTTTATTACTATATTTTAACCTTTTAATTTTCTTAGCAGAAGAAGAGTTTCCCCTTGCCTCAGTAGCACATATATAACCATGTAATAAGAACCTAGCACTTAAAGAGTTTCTAACTGTACCTGTTTAAGCAATAAATATTAAAATATCAAGCCATAATCATAACATCACTTTTGAACAGCATTTGCTCAGGATATGTTTATCAAAGAGGTAATATACAGGTTAACTGCAGAATGCTGTGATGCCTTATTTTCCTTAAGTTCAGAATACTGATTCAATTAGACTTTTTTTCATGTAAAGTCACTTAGTTGAACAGAAGTTTGGCTTTTGGCTGATTCTGAGGATATTATGATATGTTAAATCTATATATTTTAATTCAGTCAATATGAAGAAAAGTATCTTCCGTTAGTTCTTAAAACTCAGGACAAAATTAGCAAGGACTCCAGAAAAATATTGCTTTACTGGAATAATTTTTAGTTCTTTGAGCGTTCTGATTTACTTGTTCCCTTCTCTTTAGTTATTAGTATGTAACAATATTGCACTTTTTCATCATTGTAATTGTTGACACTATTGTAGATGTCCCCATTCCCCCCAAGTCTCCCACTTAACCCTTCTCTCAGCCCCCACTCCCCCTTCCCTCTGGCCATCACCATGCTTTTGTCTATGTCCGTGGGTTATACATATGTGTTCTTTGGATAATCCCAATTTTGCATTTAAAAAAATAATGTTGTGTTCTTTTGAGTATGAGAATAAGAAGAAGGATATACCCCACCCTCCCATTTCTCCATTTCCCATCACAGGCTAGCCTGACTCATTACATAAGGGGAGATGATTAACCTGTGGGCATCAGTAGTCTTCTGGATACCAGTGGTAGGTTCTCTGTTAATACTCATTAGAGATACGTCTGGGTGACTGCTGGGAAATGCCCAGAGAAGATCCCTACCTGCTCCAGAGTTTATTATGTACCTGGAACCCCTGTGGATTCTCTGACTGCTTTTGTGTGGTCAATCCATCCTTTCTTCTCTAGCTGTCTCACCTCTCCACCAGTATACCCTTACCCTCATCTAATTCAATCTGTACAGTAGGACAAACACGGAAGATGGGTTTACTTTTGACACAAGTCCATTTGATTGAGAGTAACTGCTAGAAAATGTTAAGAATTGTGAGGCCCTGTGAAAAACAGAAACAGTGGCTCCAGTAGCCAATCCTGCACCAGGGCATTTCTGTTGCTTAGAAAAAAGAGACTATGAATAAAGATTGATTGATTGCATTAAGTCATTGTCTAAAAATGAACATGACTCATGGCTTTTAGTGTTTCTTATTCCTCTATTCTTCATATTTTCTCCCTTTGCAAAAAAAAAAAAAAGGAAAAAAGGAGCATGGTGATCTTGTTAATGAAGGAGGAAAATCAAGGAATATCCTAACTCTGGACTAGCATTTGCTTTTTATTTAGAAAGATTTAGGAAATGTGTATAAAATCCCATGGTTTGCAAAAAGAGCAACAGAAGAGATGATAATGCTATACCCTGACCTTTCCACAAACTGAGGAAGTAATGTTATCTGTTTTACCAATGGAGAAGCTGATTATTAGAAAGGACAGTCATCGGGCCCTTGTTTTGTTTATTTCTCTGTCTCGCATTAAATTGGTTTTTCCACTGTCTAATTTGAAAGCTCAGGATTAATGTCAGTTAAGATTCTGCATATCAAATGCTCAACTTGTATTTATTTGTATCATTTTCCCCTTGCTTCATCAGTGAGGCTCAATGCTACAAATCAAATAGAAAACAACAAGCAAAAAACTTAAATGGATCTTACAAACAGCAAGTTAAAGTTGCATGTAATTCATTGCTGATTGTTTAAATTATGATACTTTTATTTTTTTTTAAGAATTTATCTTTTTTTTTTAATGATTTTTTTAAAGATTTTATTTATTTATTTTCAGAGAGAGGAGAAGGGAGGGAGAAAGAGCAATGTATGGTTGCCTCTCACATGGCCCTCATTGGGGACCTGGCCTGCAACCCAGGCATGTGCCCCAACTGGGAATCGAACCGGGACCCTCTGGTTCCCAGCCCGCGCTCAATCCACTGAGCTACACCAGCTGGGGCTGATACTTTATTTTTACTAAAACCTATTTGATGTCCACTTAGGGAAGATAAGGTTGAACTACTAATAGTGTTTGACTCTGAGAAAAATGTGAACATATCATATACCTGGGTTCAGAGTTGCAAATATACTCTCACCTTTGTTTTGCTTCATTAAAAATAAGGAGCAAAAAGGAAAAGAACAGTGTGGTGATTGCAGGGTGGGAAGAGGATATAAGGGGACTAAATGGTAATGGAAGAAAATACAATAAAGATTAAAAAAATAAGAAACATAAAGGAGACTTTTTCTTTTCAATTAATTTTTGATTTTTTGAATTATACAATACTTAGAGAATATTAGAAGAAGTAACTGCAGTATAAGAGACTCCCTTATGGTCACCAATTCTCAAGATTTAGAGTTCTACTTTTTGTTCTGTTTTTTTATCTAGTAAATTTTTAAAGGAGAAAATATATTTATTGCGTACTTTTATGTAACAGTGCTATGTTAGGCACTTTGTAAACATTGTCTCATTCATTCTCATAAAAACTGTTCAAGGTACTATTATTCCCATTTATTATAAGATTCTGAAACTCGAGGAGATTGAATAATCTGTCTAGAGCCAAATAGCCAGTAAATAGAAGAACAACAATTTAAATACAGGTTTATTTGAATCTGAAACCCATGCTCATTTTATAATTCTGTGCTGACAATCTGTTAATGGCCTATATGTTTCCCAGAGAATGTTACTATATATATTTTATGGTGTTTTTGGCTTTAAATGTGAGGGGTATGTACACACACATATACACACATATATATCTTTTATTATATATATATTGTAAAATAGAAGCTTCCTTTTGTTAAATAACCAAAATAAAGATTACTGGCTCCATCCTAAATCCTTGAATAACTTTTTTCTTACATTTTTTCATGTCCATCCAGAAAGAAATGCTGCTAGTATGAATTCTGGTAAGATATTCCTAATTACCTGGCTGTTAAAAGACACCTTGCAATCAATTTACTTTAGTTCAACACAATTTTGAATTTTTCCTGTCTAAATCTAAACAGAGATTAGCAAATTATTTCCAAAAATGTCAGATTGTAAATATTTCTGGCTTGAGAGCCATATGGTCCCCGTTATAACTTCTGCAGTTAGAAAGCAGTCACGGAGGGTATGTAAATGAATGACTTGGCCGTGTTCCAATAAAAAACTTCATTTACTAAAACAGGCAGCCACTCACAGGCTGTAGTTTCCTGATCCCTGGTCGAAACCATTGCATATGCCATTTAAGCTAATAAATGGATTTAACCTTTGGCCACTCATGACTATGTCTTTTGACTTATAAAACATAGAGAATAAAAATACCAATGAAAGGTTAACAGCGCTTTGATCTTTGTTCCTTAGTTACCTACTCAGTTTTCATAAGTAAATGATCATAAACAAGACTTTTCTTATTTGGATTGTTGTATTTCAGACTTCTCCATCTCAGTAAATGGTGATTCCTGTGTTATAGTTCCTCTAGGCCAAATATACTCTAGGGATTCTTAGCACCTTTTTCTCATGCCCCCTAAACAATATGCCAGCAAATCCTGTTGTTTCTACCTTCCAAATATATCCAGAACTAATCCTTTCTCACCATACCCATCTTCCCCACTCTGGCCCAAGCAGCGTCCTCTCTTTCCTGGATTATTACGGTAACTGGTCTCCCTTGCAGCATTGCATCCCTAGAGCCTGGACTCCATGCAGCAGCCTCAGGATCTGATAAAAATAGAAGTCATATCACCCTTCTCAAACACCAGCCTTGAAGAATTAAATTAAAAAATTTTTTTTAAATAAAAAATAATTTATTGGGTGATATTGATCATATAGTTTTCAAGTGTACAATTCTATCATACATGATCTGTATATTGCACTGTGTGCCCACCCCCCACAGTCAGAGCATCTTCCATCACCATATATATGGCCCCCTTTACCCTTTACTATCCCTCACCCTCTTCCCTCTGGTAACGAACACCACACTGTTGTAATTCCGTGTCTCGTGTCTATGAGTTCCAGTTCTATACCCCACATATGAGTGATATCCTACGGTTCTTGGCTTTTTCTGACTGATCTATTTCACTCCGCACAATATTCTCAATGTCCATCCATGTTGTTGCAAATGGCAGTATTTTGTCTTTTCTTATGGCTGAGTAATATTCCATTGTATATATGTACCATATCTCCCTTATCCAGTCCTCTACTGAAGGACACTTTGGATGTCTCCATATCTTGGCCACCATGAATAATGCTGCAGAGAATAAATGTTTTCAAGTTTTTTGGGTAGATACTCAGAAGAGAGATTGCTGGGTCATATGGTAACTCTATTCTTCATTTTTTTTGAGGAACCTCCATACTATTTCCATAGTGGCTGTACCAGTTTACATTCCCACCAGCAGTGAATGAGGGTTCCTTTTCTCCACAACCTCTCTAACTCTTGTTTTGCCTGTCTTGTTGATTATAGCCATTCTAACAGGAATGAGGTGGTATCTCATTGTAGTTTTGTTTTGCATTTCCCTAATAGCTAGTGAAGTTGAGTATCTTTTCTTATATCTGATGGCCATTTGTATGTCTTCTTCAACAAACAGTAGTTCTGACAAGGGGTTAATATCCCATATAAAGAACTCATACAACTCAACACCAAACAAACAATCCAGTTAAAAAATTGAGAGAAGATGTGTGCAAATGCCCCTTTAAAAGCCTCCTGTACCCCCATTTAAAACCAAAAATTTTATAGCAATGTTCAAAGCCCTTTTTTTCCTGCAGTCTTTTCCCACTCTAGTGTCTCTCATCCCTCTTTTATCAGTCATTAAAGGTGCAAAACAATTCAGAACTCTATTCCACCAGTTTCTGGCTAAAAAATCTTAGGCAAGATACTTAAACCTTAGTGAACTTCAATTTCTTCATCTGCCAAACATGTGAAACAAAAATTCAAAGCGATGTTGGTTAAAATACAATTATGGATATTTGGTATATCAAATAGATTCCAAAAGGGAAGTATATAAAGCATTTGAATGTATCAATCAACAGAATAATTTAATATATATTAAACATATAGTAAATATAATTTAATATCTATGTGGATATAAAATTTTACATTTTAGGAAGAGAATATACGTTCTTTTTTTTTATTTTTTTTAATTTATTTATTTTCAGAGAGAGAAGGGAGGGAGAAAGAGAGGGAGAGAAACAGCAATGTATGGTTGCCTCTCACATGGCCCTCACTGGGGACCTGGCCTGCAACCCAGGCATGCGCCCCGACTGGGAATCGAACTGGGACCCTCTGGTTCCCAGCCCGCGCTCAATACACTGAGCTACACCAGCCGGGCAAGAATATACATTCTTTTTGAATGCATATAGAACATTTATGAAAATCACATACCTAGACATTAAGAAACTTCAGTTTACTGCAATAGCATTGTATAGCCATGATCCTCTGATAATAATCCAGTAAAACTATAAATAGAACATGAAACAATGTCATGGAAAAAACTTAGCTACTCAGAAATTAAGGACAATTCTTCTACACAACTTCTGAAACAAGGAGAAAAACAAAAATTGAAATTATAAATTATCTAGAGTAACAGTAGGAAAAATACTTCCTAATGAAACCTGTAAGACTCAGCTAGAACAGTACTCAGAGAAAAATTGATAGCCTAGATTCTTTTTTAGTGAAAAATCTACATTAACATCCAACTTAGTAAATGAGGAAAAGAACCATCAAGTGAATTAAAAGCAAGAATAAATATAAAAGCTGAAATTAATAAAATAGTTTAAAAACAAAAATGTATAAACAAAATCAGAAACATTTTTTAAACACCCATTAAAATGGATAAACTCATGGCAAGCCTATAAGGATAAAAAGAAGTGCAAAAATATACATGATTCAGTATTAGAATGTATAAATAAAAAAGTTTAGACACTATTATGTGAAAATCTATATGAATAAATTTTATAATCTTGAGGAATGTGTACAAAGCAGTTAGCTATCCAAATTGGCCTAAGAACTGAGCAGACCACCAACTATAGAAGATATTGGAAAGGTAAAAATATTTTAAATGGATACACACACATACACATACACAAACTTTTAAAGATGACTATTATTTAAGCAGGAACACATGACAGAAAAGGCTAATGTACCGAGTATAAAAAGAGGTACAATTACTGAGAAGACAGGCAACCCAAGAGAAAAGCAAGTGAAGAATATTGATATTAACAGAATGAATAAAGTCCAACCCTGTTAATAATTATAAAAATTAAACTGAACAAAGCAAAATAGAGACAGATTCATAGATAAAGAATAGGATGAAGCCTTAGGGGTTGGGAGGACTTTGGGAGGATGGTGGGATAGAGCGAAAGAAACAAAGAATTCAGGACATGGACAATAATGTGGTGATTGCTGAGTTGGGGGAGGAGTGGGTGGAGATAGAAGAGGATATAAGGGGGATAAATAGTAATGTAAAAATTATAATAAAATCAAACTCTTAAAAATTAAAAATTAATTAATTAAAAAAGAGGCACTGTATTTTTTTATCCATTAATTTGGCAAGAAATTAAAAAGGGCTGTGATATATAGAGCTTTTAAAGATGAAAACAAGTCTCAGAAATTGTTGGTGAGAGGATGCATTACCACAAGCTTTTTTGGAAAGTTATCTTGAGTTGTCTTTTAAAGTAGAAATACTTATATCCTTAAAATTATGGGAGATTATTTTATAGAATATTAAGTAATAAGTGAAAGACTGAGCCTCCTCTACATGTCTTGCTCCAAAGTATTTTAACTGTATTAATTAATAACAGCAAACCGCAGAGTCATGTTTGCAGGGGGTGTCTATCTTAATAAAAATAAATAATAACAAAATTCCTACACATGTGTGTCTCTTTGGTTATTTATTTTTGTACAGACATGGAAGAGGCTGGAAGGAGGCACAATCTGGTCTCCTGTAAAGGTAGCAATGGAGAAGGATGTAAAATCTGGTCTCTTGGAAAAGTAGCAATGGAGAAGGATGACAACAGATTTTGGTATATATAAGCGTATATATGTCGTTTTATCATTAAAAAGATCATCTATTATTTTATAATTGTTAAAAATTAATAAAGAAATAAACAATATCACTAACAAAGTGTATCAACTGGAAGGATATTCTACCTCTCTGATATAAACTTCTAATGTTCTAGCAATTCCTGCAGGGGTTTTCCATACAATGCCTCTGATGAATTTTTAATTCCTATCCCTCTGCTTTGCAACAGTACTATTATGAGATCCTGATTAATTAAAGAATTTAGGAAATTTGGTACATATTTAGAAACAAATAGAGCCAGATTTGCAGAGGGTCATTCTTCTATTACAGTCAGTTTGAAGATATTTGTGTAAAACAATCATGCATTTCCATATTAGCAAGAAAAGTGTTTCCCTTTGCATTTACTAGCAAAGGGAAATATATGGGAAAATATATTTTGTTGGATATAAGTATTGCTACCCCAACTATTTTTCATGTCCTTATGCTTGGAATATTTTTTTCCCATTGCTTCATTTTCAGTCTGTGTAGATATGTTGTTTTGAGGAGGGTCTCTTGTAGACAGCATATATTCCAGTCATGTTTTTTTATCCATTCAGCTACCCTGTGCCTTTTGATTGGAACATTTAACTCATCTACATTTATGGTTATCATTAATAGGTACTTGTTCATGGCCATTTTTTCCCTTTGTACCTGTGTTCCACTCCTTCTCTCTCTTTTTCTTCATCTTTTTAAAGCAGTCCCTTTAGCATCTCTCATAATGCTAATTTGATGGAGATGGATTCTTTTAGCCATTTTTTTTGTCAGAGAAACTCGTTATTTTGCTTTCTACTTTAAATGAGAGTCTTACTGGGTAGAGTGGTCTTGGTTGCAGGCCTTTGCTTTTCATTACTTGGAATATTTCTTGCCATTCCCTTCTGGCTTGTAGAGTTTCTGTTGAGAAGTCAGCATATAGCCTTATCAGAACTATTTGTATGTTACTAGTTGTTTTTCACTTGCTGCCTTTAAGATTCTCTCTTTGTCTTTAAATTTTGTCATTTTCATTATGATGTGTCTTGGAGTAGGCTTCTCTGGGTTCATCTTGTTTGAGACCCTCCGTGCTTCCTGGACTTGTGTGGCTTTTTTCCTCATCAAGTTAGGGATGCTTTCTGTCATTAGTTTTTCAAATGGCTCTTCTATCCCTTGCTCTTCTTCTTCTCCTTCTGGTATTCCTATGATACGAGTACTATTATGTTTCATGTTGTCCTGCTGCTCCCTAAAACCTCTTCATTCTTTTTTATTCTTTTTTCATTTTGTTGCCCTGTCTAGGAGGTTTTTTTAATACCTTGCCTTCCAGCTCTCTGATTTAATCCTCTGCTTCATCTAACATGATTTTACTTCCTTCTAGTGTATTCTTCATTTCTTCCTGGCTCTTATTGATAGTTTCTATGTCCTTTTCCATGCTGATGTAGTTCCCAGTAAGTTCCCTGTAGCTTCCACAGAGTTCCATGTAGTTCTCACTGGCTCTTTGAACATTCCTTATAACCATTATTTTGAACTCCATGTCTGATAGGTTGCTTGCCTCAATTTCATTTAGGACTCTTTGTGGGGATTCCTCCTTTCCTTTAGATTGGGTGTTGTTTCTTTGTCTCCCCATTTTAAGTGACTCTTCTTATTTATTTCTTGTGTATTAGATTGATTTACTTTGACCCCTTGTCTTCATGGGGTAACGTCTGTGGTAGGAGATCTATGGCACTCAGTGGTGCAATCTCATTGATCTCCTGAGCTGGATATTCTTGGGATAACCTTTATGCCATTCAGTTTTGGTTTCATTTGAGCCATATTTCATTGTTTCCTTCATTTGGCAGCCTCCCTGTGTGTGACTCTGTGTATTAAGTAGAGCTGCTTTGACTTCATCTTACTGTACCTGTTAACTTGTATGGAAAGAGCCTTAGGTATTCACCAGGGCGGGACAATGCACTTAATTGGTTTGTGCCTCTGTATGTGGGGGAGGGGTCAGAGAGGGGACAATGCTGCTGCCTGAATGCTGGAGAATTGCTTGGCACTCACACCACTTCTGGTCAGTTCCCCAACTTCCTATATACAGCTGGTACCCCTCTAGCTGTTGCCCTGGTGTTGGTTCCCAGGTGAGTGGCTTTGCGTACATTCTGGGACCATGTGGGCCCTTTAAACAGGCTCTCCAGAGAGACTGGCAGTTTCTTCCACCACCCCCATCCACACTGGTTTTTACAGCCAGAAGTTTGAGGCTTTATTTCCCAATGGTGGGAACCCTGGGGTACGCAGTCTAGCCTAGGGCTGGGATCACTCACTCACCAGGTACCCTTCCCAACTTTTATTCACCACACCTGAATATGGGACCGCCTGTTCTACTGGCCACTGTGGCTACCTTGCCATTGCCACTTCACCACCACACCATGCTCTCTGTGTCCCAGCTCCCATTCTCAGCCCCTCCTACCTGTATGGATGAATATGACTTTTTTAAAAGAATATGGCTCCTTGGTTGTCAGATTTCCATACAGTTCAACTTTCCGTTAGTTCTGGGTATTTTTTGTTTTGAGGTTAGTTATGATCCTTCTTGTGGCTGTGCAAGGAGTCAAAGCATGTCTACCTATGCCTCCATCTTGACTGGAAGTCCTTCTGTTTTATTTTCTGATGTAATAATAAATGGAATTGTTTTCTTAGTTTCCCTTTCTGATAGTTTATTATTGGTGTATAGAGATGCAATTCACTTCTGGATATTTATTTTGTACCCTGATATTTTAATGAATTCATTTATTAGTTCTGGTAATTTTATAGTGGAATCTGTAGGTTTCTCTATATACAGTTTCATGTCATCTGTAAAAAAAATGACAGTTTTACTTCCTTTCCAGTTTGGATGACTGTTATTCTTCTTGTCTGATTGCTATGGCCAGGACTTCTATGCTGAGTACCATTTATGGAAGCAGACATTCCTATCTTGTTCTCAGTCTTAAGGGAAAACTTGTGGTTTTTACTCATGGAGTATGATATTGACTGTAGGTTTGTTATATATGGCCTTAATTATGTTGAAGTATGTTTGTTTTATTCCCACTTTGATGAGAGTTTTTTTTATCATAAATAGGTGTAGGGTTTTATCAAATGTTTGGTTTTGTTTTGCTTCTATTGATATGATCATGTGGTTTTTATTCTTTATTTTATGTGGTGTATCACATTTATTGATTTGCAGATATTTTACCAACCTTGCATCCCTGGAATAAATCACACTTAATCATGATATGTGATCTTTTTAATGTATTCCTGGTTCCTGTTTGCTAACATTTTCTTGAGGATTTTAGCATCCATATTCATTAGGGATATTGGCTTATAATTTTCTTTCTTTGTAATGTCTTTATCTGGTTTTGGAATTAGAATAATTCTGGCCTCATAAAATGAGCTTAAGAGTCTTCCCTCATCTTGAGTTCTTTGGAATAACTTGAAAAACATAGGTGTTAGTTCTTCTCAAAATGTTTGATAAAATTTATGTGTGAATCCATGTGTGGTCCAGGATTTTTTCTGTTGGTAGTTTTTTTGATTAGTGCTTCAATTTCATTAGGGGTAATTGTTCTATTCAGATTTTCTGATTGTTCCTAATTCACTTTTGGAAGATTATATGTTTCTAGGAATGATACAGTAGATCAGATGGATTTAACCATTATCTTCAGAGCATTTTACCCCAGAGCTATAGAATATACATTCTCTTCTGTAGCTCTGGGGTAAAAACAAAGGACACAGAACAAAGCTCAATAACTTTAAGAAGATTGAATCATATCAAGCATATTTTCTGACCATAATGGTATGAATCAGAAATCAATCACAAGAAAAAAACTGAAAGACACACAAAGACATATAGGTTAAATAGCATGTTACTAAACAATGAAGGGGCTAGCAATGAGATCAAAGAAGAAATCAAAAAATGTCCTGAAACAAATGAAAATGAGAACACAATAACCCAAAATCTGTGGGAAATGGCAAAAACAATCCTAAGAGGGAAATTCATTGCATTACAGGCCTACCTCAAGAAATAAGAAAAGTCTCAAATGCACAATCTAACTTTACACTTAAAAGAACTTGAAAAGAACAACAAACAAAGCCCAAAGAGAGTAGAAGAAAGGATATAATAAAGACCAGAGTAGAAATCAATGAAATAGAGTTTGAAAAAACAATAAGATCAATGAAACCAAGAGCTAGTTCTTCAAAAAGATAAACAAGATTGACAAACCTTTATCCAGACTCAGCAAGAAAAAAAGAGAGAAGATCCAAATAAAATCAGAAATGAAAGAGGAAAAGTAAAACTTGACGCCAAAGAAATATGAAGGATTATAAGAGAATATTACAAACAAATGTATGCCAACAAATTGGACACCCTGGATGAAACTGATGAATTCCTAGAAACACACAATCTTCCAAAACTGAAGTAATATTTTACTAACCCTATGCAATAGGAACATTTGGAACCATGCCACATGCATGTTGCATTCATTAAGCAGAAATACAGATCATACTCTTTCAAGGCACAGATTGCTTTTCACAGATAATGCGTTCTACGTAATCATGTATAAAGGAACAAATCTGATGCACACGTTAAAGGAACAGTTCTACCTTAGCATGCAAAAGTCACCCCGAGCAGCACACTGACAGCATTTTGGAGGGGGAGGGTGTATAGAAACAGTGAGTACGGTGCTGCTGCACATTGTGTCATCCCCCCTCCCTCAGCCAATGACAACATTTGCCATGGCAACACCGGTTTACACAGGGCAGGTGATGTGTCTGAGGTAGTGGAGTGTCTCCTTTCATAGATCTCAGGTGTACATACGGTTAACACTTTAACACTCTTAGTTAATGATTTTATGTATAACTGAAAAAAGCTTTACTTATTTTTAAATGTTTCAATTTGGAAATAGAATCCAAAACAAAACAACAAACTCTTCACAAAAACTGACATCGAATTAAATACAAGCAGAAAAGTACTCCTAAAATATTTTATCCTTCACCATTTATGGAAATAAATTTTTTTTCATATGGTAAGCTCTACTGAAGTTATGCCATTTGCTTCCAAATGAATGATCATTTTGCCTTTATAAAGATGCAAATTCTCTGTTTACTTCAGTATTTCTGCAGTTGATGTTATTATAATATTTAGCTTTTCTATTTTGGATGTGTTAAAATATTCATTTTTTTCCTTAATGTATATTTCATAAATACTACAGCAGTATTCACAGATATTTTACTGTTGTGGTTTCAGCTACTTGCCTTAGACTTTGAAGGCAGACACAATAGATGTAAGAAAGAAAATAGACTGGCAGCCTGGTAGATGCAAGTATTTAAATGGTGACTGCAATGAGGTCAAACAAGTTTACAAGTTAACTCGTTAACTAATAGTTTCTGTATTGTTTTTCTGCTGTCATAAGCATTCCATAATACAAAATGGAGAAAATTATGCTCAGGGGTGTGGAAATTAAGTTCCTACCCTAAACAGTTCAGAGTTGAGAGTAAAAAAATTATCTTACTCAACATGAGTTCTTGGATTCTCCAGAGGTTATATATACTTGTTCTGTCCTGTACCTACCATGTATTTCATCTGCATCATTAAACTTGTGTCTAGAAAGCCATGGCTGTCAGGTACAAGGGAACTGTAGTCTTTCCATCAATTATGGTGCAAGTCAGTTGAAATAAATAAGGTATTTAATACAGTCACTGCCCACAGTGTTCCCTTTTTACTTTGGTTTGTAATGACCAGAAAACCTTCTACGATAACCAAAGAGATTTAAAGTACCACTCAAGCAAATAAAGGCCAAATTTAGCACTATTTTAATGCATTCAAGTCAGCTGCTATTACAAGACTCCAAGTTCATTGGAAGACTGTATATCACTTATTTTCCCACTTCCCTTTTTTCTCTCAACATGTACATATTTCCCAAGATCCAATAATGTGAGTTATCCAAAACAAGTTTACCAATATATGAATTATAGATAGTTTCCTTGCATTTATTTTAATAAATCTCCCAGAACATATTTACCGTGTTTAAGAAATTTATAGAGAATAGAAATTTGCAAACCTGTGAATCACTCTGTTATGAAAGAAACACAAATTGAGAATGACCTTGTCTCCTCGTTGCGGATGTCAGTTCAGGAAATCATTGACTGACTTTTTTCTTTGAGATAAATTCAAATCTAGTGACATCTAAATATATCGTCCCATATATATTAATATTAGTAGAGTTCATTTAGGCATATATAAAATTTTAAAGTAATCTTGTTGTAGCATTGAAATGTAAACAAGATTGAAATTATTTTTCCAACTCTTGACTTTCTAAATATTAGTCTACCAGAACATTTTCTCCTCTGGGCTTTTATCAAATAACCTTATGCCACCACTGTGACACCAGTATAGTTAATCACTCTAATGTACATAGTCTGTTGTGTACTGCAATCAATAAAATTGCCTTGTTAGCTAACTATTATTTACAATATTACTTCTATGGCTTGGAGGAAGTCTGAATTCCCCATTTTCTACAACATTTAGTCTGTTATTCCCAGATGCCATTGAATTTCTTGATGTTATTCTGCCTGTTAAAATTGCTTTGCCCTGCATCTTCACCTGTCGAAATCAGACCCCATTCATTAAGTTGCAGAATATATTTCCCTTTCCCTATCAACCGACCAGATTCCCTGACACGAGGCCATGATAATTTGTATCACTTGTAGACCTCTTGTATTGTTGCTTAAAGTGATTCATTTTCATGTTTAGATCTCTCACTGAAACCGGAGTCTGCATCTTACTCTTTCTTGTGCACATTATCGTCAGTTTATGTTCATACTGAGCAAACAATCATCTATATTTAAAAGAAGCCAGCTCATACCTGTGCTGCAGCCAATATAGTATTTACACAGTATTTTGTGTTGGGTCTTTATATAGATGGTACTCAGTGAATATTCATTGATTAATTGATCTTCCACGAATCTATGCCTAGCGCTCCTGCTCTTGGGTATATGTAGAAAAGCAAGTTGGCTGAGGGCCCATATGATGTAATAAAAGTTGTCTGTGTCATTAAGGCTATATTCCTAGTACCTTGCACAGTTCCTAAAATATTTCTTTAGATTAGATATTTATTGGTTGTGTTCTTTGGTCAAGGTACAAGGCACATTATCAAATAAGGTTGATTAGGAAATTAAATGTCTCCTCTCCTTGGTTAAAATGGTTGGGATCACATTAGACTGGTTACCTTCTTAATGGTCTAAATTCTAGGTGTCTACAATTCTTTTTTACCTTATCCCTTGAAATGTCTTTCAAATGTGTCCCTTTTCTTCTCTGTTATACTGACACTGTTTTCTTTCTCTCACTGTGCTTCCTACACTCCCTGCCCAGCCTTTGCCCTCGCCGTGTTGTTGCTCTCCCTCTGTGTCTGCACTGGGCAATGCCTTCCCAGCTTCCAGACCTCAACCTAAGCAGCATTTTCACAGAGAAGTTTTTCCTGACCCCCTCTCCTTCCCCCATCCCTCCCGTTCCAGCTCCCCCCCACCTTTCAGAGAGCTGTCATTGCTCACGTAGCACCACACGCCTCTTTTCAGAGTACCCTTCACAACTGTCAGTTTTCACAGATGTCAGTTTTACATTTGCTCATGCCACTACTCAAGTCATGCCTATTTCCTCGCCAGACTGCAGACTTTGTAAGGGCAGGAAACACATCTGTTTCTGCTCAGCATTGTATGCTCCCTGTCTAGTCCAGGGCCTGCTGATAGTAGACTCAGTATATATTTGAGGGATAGTTGGATATGTGGGACATGTGGCTGGATGAATGGACAGAATTCCACCGTTAATCTCCTGTTACAGACTTAACCCAAACCAATAGCGGCGCCTCCTGGTTTGTTCCCGGACTGCTGTTGTGTCCCCATGGCTCATTCTCAGTTCCATCACTGTTCTTCCTACAGGGCTACGCCCATGAGTTCGTGCCCTGCCCTTCACCCACTGGCCATGACTAATAGCACATCTCAAAAGATCACATCTGAATTCTCAGCTCCCAGCCCCTTTTATTATCTGGTTTTATTCAGTCTGTCCAACTTCCTTTCTCAGAACTCTCTAAGGTGTCACCTCGGTGCCAATTAGTCCACCACATTGTATCTGCTTTCACCATGCTTCTATCTCTGGGTTTTGTTCAAATGAAGTTTTCAACTCCAACGATCTTCCTGTCACTGTGTTTATCTGAATTCTTCCCCTTCTACCCGAGACTCAGCTTCTCTGCTCAGGGCCTCTCAGATGCTAAGAGAAGCCTACAGTCACTTTCTGTTTTTGAGGCTCCCATTTTATCATTTTCTAAATATTAAGAAATGCCAAAACAGGAGTAGAGAAACAAGGAAGCATTCTACCTGCCAGGTATTCTCCATTGGCCTCTCCAGATGTACTTCCCACTCTTCTTCAGCCTACTCCTGGCTCCAGGAGACTGACCTTTGTGGACGCCATGGATAGGCTCTCACGCTTTCTGGCATCCAGTTGCTGCAGTCAATGGGAAGACTAGAAAGAAAGAGGAAGAGGTCAGGGCATTTATTTCCTTGGCTCCTTCTCTATTGACAGGGACAGGATTCCTCTCCCTATGCCATAGCTCCTGTCATCTTCTCCCATGGCTAAAGCAGTTTCTGGTTTTAACAACTTCCTCTTCTTTCCTCATACTCATACTTTATTATCTTCACCTGAGGGTAGGATATTTTTTCATTGCCTTTTAGTGAGAGGTGGGGGGGGGGAGAGAGGGAAAGAGGGAGAGAGGAGGAGAAGGGGAGAGAGAGAGAGAGAGAGATGGAAGAGAGAAAAATCAACTTGGCTGCCTCCCCATATGAACCCCTACCAGGGACTAAACCTGCAACCCGGGTATGTACTCTAACTGGGAATCGAACATTCCAACCAGCTGAGCCACACCAGCCAGGGCGTGCCTCATATGTCTTCGAGTGGTAACAGCTGCTACTTTGTAAATTCCTGAAGTATTTCAAAACCCCATACATGCTTCCCTTAACCTAGCCCACAACTTTGCTCTTGGTTACTTGGTTAAACTTTCCTCAATTGACCCCTTTATTTGTGCCTTCTTTTCTAAAGTAACTTCAACTGACATATTTTAAATATTAAATATAACAAATTAATTCTTTCATTATAGAAATGATACAGCATAATATACAGTACCATTCACAAAAATATGACAGGATTTTTGAACTGTATTAAAGTCGTGCATTACAAATGGTGGGTTCTGGACACAAATTGAAAGTTATAAGTTGTGTCATCTTTTTTAGGTCCTGTCTGTGTCTCTCGCTTTCTGTGTTACCTTGTTAGGAGAAAAGTACCTCTGAGCCTTAGGCCCAGGCAAACAGCCCTCCTCCCCTGCGCCCCAGCGACTCCTGCCTGGGACCCAGCCAGCCCTTCTGATCTCTCCCTTCTCTGAACTCCCATCACTCAGAATTCTAGTGCTTAACACAGAGCTTATCACCTCTCCATTTCCTAATGGGAGCCTTTGTCTCCTCCATAGATTCTAAAGTTTCTGAAGGAAGATAATTTTTCATACCTATTTTCATGTCCCAGAAACAAACTATAGAGAGAATCAATATGTATTTGTTGTTTGGCTTCTTGACTGCTACATTTAATTGGTTGGTATGTTAGTTTCAAAGATTCCTGGAGACAAACTGTGTCTTTTTTCATTGTAAACATATTTTAAAGATTTTATTTATTTATTTTTAGAGAGAGGGGAAGGGAGACAGAAAGAGAGGGAGAGAAACATGATGCATGAGAGAAACATCGATTGGTTGCCTCTTGCGCACCCCAACCAGGGATGGGGGGACCTAGCTCGCAACCCAGGCATGTGCCCTAAACAGTAATTGACCCGGCGAACTTTTGCTTTGTGGAATGATGCCCAACCCACTGACCCATACCAGCCAGGGCTATATTTGAAACATTTGGAATGAAAACTTTTACTATAAAAAAATTGCAAGGCTTGTAATGAAACCCCACCCGCCCGGAGTTGAAGAATTATTAACTCATGGTTAACTCCTGTTTATCAATGTCTACCTACTTTTTTCCTCCTCCACACATGCACACATTGAATTATTTTGGGGTATCTACTAGACATTGTTTCATTTAATTTCATATTGTAGTATTTCAGTATGTGTTTTAAAAGATACTTTATTTTTAAAACATAATCACAATCTCCATTATTACCATTATATTATCAAATATATAGTCAGTGTCAAATTTCTCTGATTGTTAGATATATTTTTTAAATGTTGGTTTGTTTGCATTGGCATCCGAATGTAGTCTACATGGTAAATGTTATTCATATGTCTGTTTTAAGAGTATTGAGGTTCCTTTTGTCTCTCTTCCTTGTGATTTATTTGCGAAGACAATGTATTTGTCCTAAAGAGTTTTTTACATTCTAGGTTTTGCTGATTGCATCTAGAGTATCATTTAGCATGTCCCTCTGCCCCTCGTATTTCCTATATTGGTATATCTAAAAGCTTGATTAGATTTAGGTTAGAGTTTTTGGCAAGAAATTTAAAGGTGACATTATGTGATACCAACAAGAAGCATATAATGTCTGAATGTCTCTCTACTTATGATGTTAAACACTTATTAAATTAGGAACTGCGAGATAGATTACTCCATTATAGTTTTTTTTTAACAGCTTTTCACCTATTGGTTTCTTGCCTAGATTCATTAGAAGTTGCTTTTGGTGTGTATTCTAATTGTAACTCCTTCTGAATTTGTCAGTGGAAAAAGTTTCTATTAAAAAACTCACCCCCCCATAAACTATTTGATCACTCTTAAATTTACTTTATATTATTTATACAGTTTATGTTTTATAACTGCTGGCTATAAAAGGTCCAGTTTTCTTATAATGCCTAGTAAGGGCCACTGACAATAAAAACCTATTATATAATGATAATTTTGGATTATTTAGTTTTATTGTATTTATGATGCTGTGTGTGTGTAAGTTTGAGAAAAATAAGAAAATAAGACTGATTTTAAAACATTGAATTTACTTTTTCATTTAGTATTAGGAATTTTCCATTCGGGCTTAAAGAAGGTACCATGTACTCCAGTGTTTAATGCAGTATTTACATTTATAATGCAAAATGAACCAATTGCAAGTAAAAAAAAATGTCTGGAAAATGGGCCTTTGCAGTTTCTATAGCTGTTTGGTTCATTATAATAATAACTCCTGCCCTGGCTGGAGTAGCTCAGTCGATTGAGTGCAGGCCTGCAAACCAAAGGGTCGCCAGTTCGATTTCCGGTCAGGGCACATGCCTAGGTTATGGGCCTGGTCCCCAGGTGGGGGCATGTGAGAGCAACCACACATTGATATTTCTCTACCTCTCTTTCTTCTTCCCTTCCTCTCTCTCTAAAAATAAAATAAATAAATAAATAAATAATAATAACTCCATTAACTACCAGTATACCTTGGGAGTTTAGATACAAAGAGAAGATAACCTTTGTAGAGTAGTTCCTCTCCTTGAATTATGAATAATATCTTTCAATGGTCGTTGGAAAAATACAGTGGGATAAATTTGGTTTGATAGCCTTAAAAAACATAAATAAAATCCTTAACAGAAAAAATGACTCACCGCTGTGGAGCTATTTTGGTAGGAATAGGCCCTTTCCGAAGGTTGTTAGTCATGTAGCATAACAGAATTCAACAAACTAATTCAACCATCGTTTACTGCATGCCCAGTTCTTCTTCCAGGTGATTTTTGGGAGCACAAACAAGAATAAATCAAGGCTTCAGTCCCTAAAACACGGTTCAATGGCAGGAGACAGACTGGCAAACAGGGGTCTGTGGCATAACACCTTATGTTCAAACAGAAATGTTTATGACTTGCAAAGGAAAAGCAAAGAGCAGTCCAAAGAATATTTTTATATTTGATTTTATAGTTCCTCTTATAAGTTCTAGGCAAAGGATGCATATCTGTTGAAATATTTCCTTTATGAGTTGCAAATCTAAGGAAAATAACAGGTCATAGAATCTCTGGGGTGGCGGGTGGTGAAGAGAAGCAAAATGACTTTGTCCTTGATTATCATAGTTAAATATATGACTTCATCATTAAACATAAGTACTCCATGCCTGTCGTGCCTCTTCTTCACCTCTTTTTTTAAAGAAAAAGTGTCATTTTTCAGAAGTTGCAATTGTCTTCATTTAGCCTGGAATTGAATTGCTTTCCATCTCTTGTTTCCCTCAAGGTGGTCAGGCTTGCTGAACAGATTGATAAATGTAGTTAGTTTCCAGCCATCTGTGCTGAAGGAGAGGAACATAGGTGTGGCGGGTTACTGTTGACACCAAGGTTCAGAAAACTGCTTTCCTCAAGTATCCCTGAATATGGGAAACAATATAGTTTCCCTTCACATATTCCCCCTGGAACCATGAAGGCAGGGAGGATCCCACCACTATTACCAGCTGCTGAGCCTGGGCAATGAATTACACACCATTGTTAGTATGCTCCTTTTTGTTTCCTCTTAAATGTAAGTGTGTGAAAGTTCTAAGACAGAGATGTTGCATCACCAAAATGCTTTTTTTCTTCATCATTTGCTAGTGCACAGTGGTAATTCCCAAAGAAGAGCCCTTGCCAGGAAAGTAGCTCCCATATCAGCTACTTGGCATCCAGAATCTTGTCATCATCAGCCACAATGTCATTATAGTTTAAAAATGCAAATGGGATTCTGGGATAAAGCAACCAAAGGATAACATTCATATGAAAAGGGATGCTGTATAAAACCCTAATTAAGCAGCATCTATAATACAGGTTTCGGTTCAGCCTTTTTTTTTCTGAGATTAGTGGCAGCTTTAGCATCATCTCTGTCAGTTCAGCCCTTCTTAAACTGAGTTTATTGCCATCAAAGGAAGAAGGTGGTACATGCAAGATTCAGCAAATATTTATAGAGCTCCCACTATGTGCCAGATATTATTCTAAATGGGTAGGGTGCTAGCAGACATTTCTATAACAAGATTACTGTGTGGATTAGGATAAACATCCAAAAAGTTCTTAGAAATGGAGCAGAGAGCTTCATGGCAAGGACAAGAGTGGAGCCTTTTAGAGAATGCTCTTTTATAGGCATTTAAGAATGTTTTAACATAAAATCTTCACTGTAACTATTTCTTCCAGAGCCTAATAAATATAAACATAAGTGGACAGCATAGTTTTTAATGTATATGGTAACAGAAAGACTTAACAGGGAAAAGAAAATTAGGGTAGACTCCACATAAAAGTGACAGCTTAAGGAATTTTATCTGCAATTAATGGTCTTAAATTCTGGTTTCAGAGAAATACATTTTTTAAACCTGAGTTTTTTGCTCCAGAAAATCATCTGTGCTTTGGCATGGTTTTTCTTTGTCTTTCATTATACACTATGTTGAAAGTAGACCACTGAGTCACTGTAAATTTAGAATGCGTGTATTAAAATTACCTTGGGCCCTGATCTGTGTGACTCAGTTAGTCGGAGCATCTTCCCGTAAACCAACAAATTGCCGGTTCATTTCCCAGTCAGGGCACATGCCTGGGTTCCAGGCCGGTCCCCAATAGCAATTTAACTCTGTTTTCTATCTGGATCAATTCAAAGAAGACTTTAAAAAATATTTTTTCAATTGCTTTCTTCCTCTCAGTGTAACTTAAAGTCTTGTCGAAGAGGACCGAACACTTTCTGTACTTTCTCTTGTTGTTCTGGCAGACCCATTGTCAGTTCCTGAGATTTCCACCAGTTATTTGCAGAACTTAAGTTATTTAAACCCAAAGTGAGCACTGTGGGAAAATGTAGGGCTTCATGGATCCTCCGCGGTTTTTCTCGACTGGATTTGAAAGGTGCGTGACCTGGGTTGGTAGAGAGATGACTACCTACTTTTCAAACAGGCACAAAGTAACAATTGCCACCGTGAGATGGCTCCACTGCTCTGGGTATTTAACAAGAGAAAAGTTACCCGAGACCATGCTACACACAATATAATATTTCTATGGCTTATGGCCATATACAGAGAACAACCAATTGCAAACAGCCACAGAAATAAGCAAAAGGACCATATCTAAGAGAAACTGGGTCATGTTGTCTATCTGAACACCTATTTGTGGCACCACATTGAATAGTCTCTGTAAGAAAGATAGTCTGCAGGGATTCTTTAAGCCCAAACAATAAAAAGGGCAGTGAGGATATTATCCAGTCTAGCGTTCAACACTAGAATCTGAATGGTACCTCTGGTTTCCCCAAACAAAAATCACTGGTTTCATGTGAACAGTTTTCCCATGTAATGGTGTACAGATGGTTTTGTTTGTCCCACATTGATTTAAACAAGCAGTCGATGTTATTAACTACTTATTCCATAGAAACCACTGTATCTCTGTCTTACAAATGACAAAATCAAAGTAAAGAGCACTCTTTTCTTAAATAATGTAAACAAAGGTTTTACTGTTACTGCCTGCATGAGAACTCAGTTTAAAATAGATAATAATAGAATATAATAGCAGTTCTTTGCTAATAGGCACTTTTTTTTCATTCCTAGCACACTATCCTCTTTTGTCAGGAAAATGTGCTTTTTCTGGATCGTGCCCAACAGCAGCAGTGAAGAGGCATTGGCAGTATCGTTCCTCTCTTGATTCAGATTTGGCTGATGCACCATAGCAGGCTGCGCTGGGAGATGTGGCTACGTAGGTTCACATTATATGTCTCCCTTTTTGTACATCTGAGCATTATGTTAGCCGTTTGGATCTGCACTATTTTATACATAGTCCCCTGGTACCAAGCTCAGGTACAGTGTTCTTCCCAGAGAGAGAAAAAGAGGGTTCATGATGGTGATATATGGGAAATTGTGAAAGGTTGTGCCGGTAGTTTGGGTTGAATTATAGAAGCATCCTGTCTAGGACAGTGTGTTTGAAGGAAGGAACTGCTGTAATGGGCAGTAAGGTTCTGTATTTGTGTCTTCAGAATGTGTTACAGAGAAACATTGATCTGAGTTATGTATATGTTTTCAAAAAGCTTTGCTTTGCAGAATCAAAATAGTGACAGAATTAGATAGCTGCGGCTCTAGTCTGGCTTTTTGCAGTTTGTCAACAAGCTTTCATGATATATTTTCAGGTGCTATCGGAATTTATAGAGGACTGGAACTAAAACTTCTCGTTAAATTTTGCATGTCTTTGACTTCTTTATTTCTCCCATTAATCAAGTAAACAACTAAAACTGTGTCTAAGAACTGACATTTTCTTTTCAAATATTAAAGGGCTTTGAAAAATAGCCTCTTAATATCCATCTTACCATAGTGGAAAGAGAAGTACTTTAGTGAACTGGGTTCAAATTCCATTTCATCAATTTCCAGAAATTTTTTTTTTAATCACAAACGAGTTATTTGCCTTCTTGAACTTGAGTTTTTCCATCTTTAAAAGAGTGTCTGTAATACCTGCCTGGTGGCATTATCATGGGAAATAACTGTGATGAAAATCTTCCAGAATGAAGTAGGAGGCACAGTCAGTGTTCTCCCTTTTACAAGGTATCATATGCTAAGTACCGATCGTACTTTAAATCTCTTCTTTTCTTTTCTTTCTTTTTTTTTTTTTTTGTATTGTTGAATAACAGAGGTTGTGTGGTCATATTTACTTAATCGGGTCATTGTTAAATAGTGTTCCTGGTGTTCATCTTGCCAAAAAAACCCCAAAAACAAAATGTGTTATTTACACGTATTAGTGATGTAATGATTTTATTACTTTGAGAAATGTATCATTCTAACTTTCTTCCTATCATTGCCTCAGGAGGCTTTTTTTAAAAGTGTTTTTCAAACCCAAGGTTGGTTGGTGGTAGTTAACTATGTGTTTACACATTATTATAGTCCTAAAATCTTAAACCAACTACTGCTTACAGCATGGAATTTAAATTATTTATTCATGGTGATGTGCTATAGAAATTAATCTGTATCAATGAGCTTATAATACTTTGCCAAAGGCCATTGTCCTGTCCATTCTTCAACAGGTTATATATCTTATTTTTTTAAAGTTGTTTATTTACTTATGAAGAACCATAAATTTTATTTAAAATATAGGATTTAGTCTCATAGGAAAACAGGTATAAATGTGAAAAGACTCCAGAATCGTAATTTAGCTAGAATATCAAATCTAAATAATTTTAAAAAATGTTTAAGTCAATGGCAAGAAAGTGGCAAGAAAGATACATAATTATCTCTAATAGGCTTTTTTAAAAGACTTTATTTATTTATTTTTAGACTGAGGGAAAGGGAGGGAGAAAGAGATGGAGAGAAACATCAATGTGTAAGATGCCTCTCTCTCGCTCCCTACTAGGGGCCTAGCCTGCAACCCAGTCTTGTGTTCCTGAGTGGGAATCAAACCAGCGACCCTTTGGTTCACAGGCTGGCACTCAAGCCACTGAGCCACACCAGCCAGGTCTAATAGTCTTGAAAGCATACAGTCGGAGACTTTTATTTCTAACTCTGACACCACCTACCTTAGTGTAAGGCCTTAAGCAAATCAAAAACTTTTATGCAAATTAGTTCCCATTTCTGTAAAAAAAAAAAAAAATGCAGTGCCTGTAAGACCTACTTGGAGAATGGTTGGAAGAAGAAAATGAACAAAAAAAAGAGTGCTTGCTCACACTCAGCCAGCCTGAGGGAGACAGAACTGGGCCCTGCATCATCTTTAAGAGTTGGGTTCTCCAGTTGTACTGTGTGAATGACCCCAAGGGGTGGATCTGCTTTACATGGATCTTGAGTTCTCAACTTAATTCTAAGTCGAATCCAAATTGTGGCACCAGAATACTCCAGACCAAAGTCACTAAAACCTTTTAGAGTTGCAGAGAAAAGAATAAGTTACCTTTTAGCTATTCTCTGTTCTATTGAACTGTGATCTTCAGAGCTTTCAGTTGAAGGCTTATTATTGATTTGATCCACACTGTATTTTTTAATGTACTTATTTTTTTAAAAAAAGTTTTACCTTTTTTTTGGTAACAGAGTTATTCTATATCTTGAAAAATAGGTCATAAGTACAATCCTAAATCGGAATATGGTGGTGCATGGTAGACCATTGATATAATGTTAATAGAGATTCCACTCTCCCAAAATAATTTTGTAGGATACTAGTTATCCTGCAGAGGATCTCCTCTATCCTTTCTCTTTTTCTTTTCCTGCTCCTTCTTCTCCTTCTCCTTTTCCAAACTTGCTTTAACATAACAGGAAAGAAAACATTGAAATCTGACACATTTTCATTAATAGGGAAGTTATAAGCCAATAAATACAGGTTCTTAGAAGAACACTAATCCCAAGTTATTTTGCCATTTTTAAATTGCTCAGCTGATAAGAGCAAGAATTACAATATGAATCAGATCAAATTTCAATATAAATAGTAGTTTTCTTTATGTTGTATATCTAACCATTCTTGTGCTTAGTTGTTTTTCCTTTTATCAGAGGAACCAACTTGCTGAATTTCACATTTCTATTTATGCCTATAACTTGTTTATTTCCAAAACAGTTTGAGGTGGCTCATAATAAAATCAGAGATAAACTAAAACCAAAAACTGTTAGTCCAAATTTAAAAGGATTTTTGCTTGGTTTGTCTTTAAGTCATTAATTTTTCACATTGCTTTGACTGATCTGTAATGCCTCAGTCAGACTGCTGGTGTTCGGATCCCAGCTCCTGCACTTGTTAGTGCCAAAGATAAATTAGGTGGACCCTATTTAAAGTGGTAAGGATAGATTTCTTCAGTAATAACTATCAGTAGGGAAGGGGGTCCAATGTGAACTGAACGCAACTTGCTGAAACAAAAGACAGACCTTTTAAAGGCTGGGCATGTTAAGAGAAAGGCACTGAGGGGTGTTGGTGGGGCTTGGTCCATGTGACTAGGCCATCTGGGTTTATTGATTGGCACTTACTCAGAGGAAAAACAAACTTCTCAATCTTTATGACAGGAATCAGTGATGTAAGTTAGAGCAAGGCTTTCAGTGGCTAAGAATCCGAGCAGAATTACTCCTTGAATGTGAGAAGACAGTTCTTGGTGGTAGAAGATTTAGATCTCATAGAGATAGAGAAAAGATTAGTTGCAAGCTTTCTTAAGAAACTGTGCTACGAGGAGGCTCAAAAGTCTGTCTCCCTATTGTCAGGTTTTGGTTAGGACAGACAGTAAAGTTACTTAACCTTGGTTTGCCTCAGTTTCCTCATCTCTAAAATGGGCATAATAAATATTACCTACATCATAGGAATGTGTTTTGAGGATTAAAAGAGTTAATACATGTGAAGTGCTTGGAACAGTGCTGGCACATACTCAGCTCTCAATGTTATTATTCTTAGTATCTTTAAAATGGAGTTCATAATAGAATCTATCTACCATATTGGATTGTTTCATTTATTAAATGATATAATACAAGTAAAAGATTGAGAATCATGCCTGGCATATTATAAACATTCAATAACTGTTGGATAGAAATAGTAATAGTAGCAACAGCAGCTATGGAAGCCACTAAACATCTTTGAGTAGTGATTTACTCATAGCTGAGAATGAACAAATAAAAAAAAAACTTGAGCTTATTATTTTTTGATGAATCAGAGTAGGAATATTTTTTAAATGAGTAACTCAAAGGTTGAAGAAGTATTTGTGAGCAATTTTGTATATGATTGTGAGATCTTTGAGCATTATTTTGCCAGTATATTTTTTGGGTTTTGGATACACAGTTCACATCTCCAGCATTTCTGTGGCTTAACCTCCTCATTGTGAAATCTTCAACATTTCCTGGTATATTTTCTTTTTAGCAAAGTAACAGGGAATTGAAATAACTATAAAACCCTTTAAGAAATGAAACAGTGTGCTCAAGTGAGAAAAATGGCATATATGGAAGAAAAATGAAGACTGAATTATATTTCTTTAATTTTTCAAGTTATAACAACTTGTTTGATATGTATTTGAATCTCCTTGAATCCCATCACAGAAATAAAATAAGAGATACAAATTCCATAATTTTGGGTGCTAACCAGTAGGTTTAGAAAAACCCAAATGATCTCTGTTCATATTTGTGTAGTCTCTGGATCCAGCCCTGTGCAATAATAATTCATGAAGTACCAATTATTAAATGAGTTGTCGCTATTTGCACTGGGTATATTATCAACCATAGCACACTTCACTGAACATGGATTAACATTAAGGAAGTGGTATGCATAGATAAACAGAAACTCATTCTCTTTAAATTGCAATTTTTATCACTAAAAATTCTTGATGTTAATATATTTGATAGCAGAAAAGTAACCATTTAGAGAAAAGACCAATAACTGGAAAAGATAGAATAATTGAGTTAATGTTAATTTGTTCAATAAACTACACAGAATTTTAAAGTAAGAAAGAATAACCAAATATAATATTACATTTTAAGACCAACTTTTATTCATCGTACATCTCTAATTAATATTTTGGGGTATTGTAAAGTGATTCAGGACACTATATCCTTAATTAGGCAAATAGCAAATATGGTCAAAACAAACTCCTACCATTTTAAAATCAAATGCAATTAATTGTTTCACTCTTCATATAAGCTTCTAAAATGTTGCCTTTTAACTGACATATTAGAAATATTACTCATGGTGAATGGTTTTATAAATAGGATTTGAAGAATCTTAAAATCTTAGAGTTCCTAAGTACTAGAGTTAACCCCTCCACTAACCTGACATCCAGCATGCAGCAGGCAACTGCACCTGACTGGTCCACTAGTTCTTTTTCAGCCACATAGCTCATTCTTTGACTAGTTATTATTTCTTTTTTACTAAAAAGAGTTTAATTTGAATCTTGTATCTTTCTTTCTTTAATAGTCTGATACATACTTCTGCATGTCAATGCGTTTGCCAACGGATGAGGAAGCCTTCGTGAGTAAGTAATGATTGCATGGGGGGCATGGTTGGCAGTTGAAGGGAGGGCAAGCTACTTGAAATCAGTGAAAGGTTCTCTTTGATGGATATGAGCGTATTAATCTTTCACTGTCAGTTTCTAAAATGCATCTATCATGCCTAATGCAGAAACAAACTAGAGAGAGCCACTGAGAGATAAGATTACAAACTGTATCTAGAGAGACTCATGAGTAATAGTAGTTAAGGGGTTGCATGCAGATGTCAATGGCTGCCAATACCATGTGGTCCCATTTGTATAGTATTGGCTTTCTGTCTGTGGCTGGATGCTTAATTCTGCTCCACTCAACAGACTGTTTATTTACTTGCTGGGTCATGCTGTAAATCGAATGCACTTAAAATCAGCTTTGGAGAATGTAATATTTTACCTGTCAGGCAGGTAGATGGATAGGAAGGAAGGGAGGAGAGACGGAGAGAAGAGAAGGAGGGATGGTAGGAGGGTAGAAAGAATATTGTTCCTGTTGTCTATATTACAGAATAAGGAGACTCTTAAATGACAGGCCCTTCCCTGGCTGGATCTTTGAATCAGATTGGAAAAAGTGACAGAGCACCATCTGTTTTCATCTAGGTTATTTTCATTTAAACCTCCCTTATGGCAGACTTTTAACTGTTTAGGGAAGAGGTGTGATTGGCAGATCATTCATGATCTGTTTTTTTTTTTTTCGTGCTTCACTTTTCTGGTTTGAAATGTTGATTTTGGAGAGAAAGCAATGATAACGAGAGTCATACTTTGGTCCCTTGGAACTAATCTTCAAGTGGGCCATCTGAAACAGCTACATGGGGACTATGCAATGTTATTGTAGCCTTGGGGCTGTCTGGGGATGAATTTCCATGAGGTGCTCTCCACGCGAATAGGCATTGTAGACCTGTAAACCCAGAGCAATGCACACTTATTATTTTTTCACACACTTTGATGGTAGTCACAACAGAAAATACACCTATAACAATACTCTCTAAACAAAATTGCCTCGATAGTTTAAATTTCTAAAAATGAAAGTCAGACCTTGGGAAATTGAGCATTGCTGATTTTTGTTACTTTGTGTAATAATTGAACATTACCAAGAAAACAGGGAAGGCGGTGTTCCCAGATCCTGAACCATGAAGGCAGGAAAATAATGTAAGTTCCTACCTGTAGTGTTTTGAGCAATACCAAATGTGATTTAGAATATCAATTTATCATGAAAATGTCAACATTAAAGATTTCCTCAGTGTCATAGCCACATGATTGGAAACCAAGGAGAAAATAATAATTACTCATAAAAGATTGTATGTTTTTATTTTTTACTAATTTTATGTTTTCGTTGTCCAAGTTCAGAGATAGTTTTGTTTCCCCCTGTTTTACAATCGCTTTAAATGGAAGGCCGCTTTACCACTCGGCATTTGTGTGAAGGTCATGCAGTACTCAAGTCTCACATTGATAGGTTACTGGTTTGTTTCTGGAGGTTGGTAGTAGTATATGATTTCAGAGCTGATGACTGTAAGGACTATAAATATATATCCTGGCATGTATTGCTGTTCTCAATATAAGTGTTTACTTTCTCATAATTTAAAATTGAAAAGTATGAGTGGATATATTGAGTCAAGAAAAATATTCACAGGAGACACATAAAGGGCTATATGAGCACTAAACATTTCTGCGTTTTGTTAGACGACTCTCTTCTAAGACTCAACTGTCCTCAGTTCCAAGGTCCTTAACAAATCTTTTAAGATTAATAACTAATTTCAGTATTTCTTCTTTTTATTGCTGGGAGGATTATATGAATACTAAAGATTCTGTCATCTTTACAAAACAGTTGTTTCATTTTCCTTGTGACGCCCTTACTGGGCTACCCCGAGGCTTTTGGTGGTTACCATTGTTTGCATAGTCCAGCCGCCACAGAAATTTAGGTGTAGGCAAATTAGAACTGGGAAACTGAAAACCAAAGAGAAGTACCAAAAATTACTTACATAAGGAATTGGATAAGGGAAATTAGGCATGTATCATCTCATTAATTCTTAGGGCAACCCTGAAGTTAGTCCCGTTCTCTAGGAGAGAAACAGGAACACTGGTGATTCTGATTTAGTTGGGTGCTAGGACAATAGTTGGTATGGGATCCCTGTTTATATAACCAGCCACCACCAGCTGTCATTTATGCAGAGCCTGCCAGACACTAAGTTGCTGAAAGCTAAGCGTATGTAAGCCATTTTACTGAAGAGGAAACACAGAGTCAGAGAGATTAGGAACTTGCCCAAGCTTTTTACTAGCTATGTGATAATCTACTTGTATGCCATTTGAATTCTAACAGATTTGGGTGTGGGGATAGTGGCACAGGGAAGAAAGAAAAGAAGTTAACAAGTGAATAGATGGGGCTGAAATAGAGCAATAGCACATCTCTGTCTTCCCACATCAAATACTATTATTCTTTCATTCCCTTACCTTCACTCTGTACTGGAAACACTCTGGTCAGTTTTGCCAAAAAGTAAGTAAACCTCAACCCATCTTACAAAAGAAAATCCAATACTCATGACATTTTAAAAATTTGCAGAAGGAAAAAAGCTTGGATATTTAGGTTGTATGTTAGGAGAGTGATCATACATAGCTTTTTCAGACTCCCAAAGCAAAAGTTCAGTAGGGGTAACCAAAGCTTTTCTACAAATGGTCTTTTCGTGGTTTGTCCCAAATTCTAGAGTGCAGGGTGCCTTATCATAGGATTATGTATGGTTGGAAATGAAGTCTGTAAAGACCTATAATATTGTGTTTATTCTTTCCTTCAGGCACTTTTACTATTTTATACCTTCTGTGCCTTTGAAATGTATGAATGCCAGCAGGCACGTGGCCCAGGATATATAGGGCTCAACAGTCGCTTGCTTAATATGTGAGTGAGAACTAAAGAAGTGTTCTGTTTGGCCATTTTCTAAGGCACAATATTGAATAGTAGCCAATTTACCTTTTTGCCTTAAATTATACTCTTGTTTGAATATAAAGAAATAAGTGTTTTTAAAGAAAAGTCACTATTCATAAATTCAGCAAACTTTTACCCATCTGTGGCGTGCCCGTGAGTGGGCCAGGCGATGGGGTTGTGAGCCGTGACACAGGTTCAGGGAAATCGCAGACTGGCAGAATTCTGGAGACAAGACTACAAATGCTAGAACATTTGGAAAGGACTTTCTCTTTTTGCTTTTCTGATTTCTGAAAAAAAAAAAAATGAAGAGGGTAATTCGGATTGCATTTTTGGACCAAAACACAGTCTCTTAATGGTGTTAAAAGCCAAAGCGGCATTGAATAAATCATAAGTTGGGCTTTCTGCTTGTATGACTAATTAGGTAACTCATTTTAGACACACATACTTTTTAATTTCGAGAAAATCCCATCACAATTCTCATGGAATTTATATGTGCATGTGCCTGTCATATTTACATATGAGCATACACAACACTTGATGTGTTTATTTGCCTGTATTGAATTATTAAATGCAAATTAAAGTAGGTGTCTGGGGAAATACTAGAATGAATATAAATATAATTTTTATATTTTGAACAAAGTCATAGTTCTCCCTAGAGCATTGCTTTTGTTTATTGTTTTAATAAGAAATCCCAGAATTGGAATGGGCGAAGGCATGATAAGATCTGCATTTGACCACTAAACTGTGATGCTGTCCAAAAGGTGTTTTACAGACACTCCGAAGAATTGGCTCTGACAGCAGCCCACTCAGCCAAGAAATTTGACTGTCATCTTCATCCACTTGCTTTCACTCACATGGATGACCAGTAAATAAATGTGTCTTTTCCTTAGTGAGGGATGGCAGGTCCCTATCTGTCAACATGCACTAGACAAATGAGATAGGAGCCATTGAATTTAGAAATAGATGAAATTAATCTAATGATTCATTGCTTTTCATTTTCTTTGGACACTGTCTTGAATGTAGAACAATTTATACTGCAGATTTGCGTAGACTTGAATATGTCCAAATGTGACCTTCTTACACAAAGCACCCTTTAAGGTGATGTCGGGATATTTTAGAACCTGTGGGAACAACCTAATTCTGATCATGTTTATGTGTTGCTACATAGTGAGACTATGAAGACCAAGGCCTGACAGTTATAGTGCTCACGTTACCGCATTTTATGGCTTTGAAAACAGCAAATAAAAGTGTGTGTGTGTGTGTGCATGTGCGTAAGTCCCCATCCCACCACTTTGTCACCTTTTTGCTTCCAATTAGTTCACTGCATATCCTGTCCTTTCTCTCCCACTAGGGTTTTCTCTGATGAGAATAATGTAGTTTCTGTCTCCCACATGACCATTGGGTAATTTCCAGCAGGCACCCTAGGAAGGTGTTCTAATTTCTTAGTGACAGCTGCTTGGAGAGAGCTGAGATAGCACAAGTAAGATACACTTTACGAGGGTCTCCGATGAGTGGACAAAACCTAATTTGCTTGGTCATAATCGTGAAGAAGAAGCTGCTGCTATGGGCCCTGTCTCGGGGTGTTTCTTAAATGTCCTCTATTCTTTGGTCACCTAAATTTCCATGTTTCCAACATGAACCACAATGAACCTCAGTCAGGGTTTTCTCAGGTAATAAACAAGGGAGGGGGAGGAGAGGAATCATTTTATTATATTTTATAAAGCTGAGATTTAGGAATGTCTTTAATTAGATAAATCTAGAAATGATCAAAACGAAACTGATGGACATTACCTAGACTTATTGTGGTGATGATTTCACAGTATATACAAATATCGAATCATTATGTCGCACACCAGAGACAATTATGTTATAGGTCAATTGTATCTCAATAAATGAATCAATATACAGCAACACACAAAGTAACTGGTGTGTGGACAGAGTTGCTTTAATGCAGTAATGTCAAAATGCCACTACCACTGCACCCCCAGTAAAATGGCCAATTCAGAAAGCCTGGATTTGAATCGGGATTGAGGTGTAAATATCCTGCAGTAACAAAAGGCTTGCGGCATTTTGAGAGTCATTCTGAAGTAGGCATTTCAGCTGTTTCACTGGGAGTGGGTTCTATAAAGATAAGTATGAATTTTTCTAGTTACTGAAAATTTCGTGAGAGAGATAGGCAAGACTTGATCTGGGTCTGGGAAGGGGATCTGTTTGCATCTGCAGACAGGGTGTGGGGAGAACATTCCAGCAGCCAGTGGTATGAGCAGTAAAGGAGTGCCTTGGGCACAAGGGTGAGTCTCACTCTCTGCTCTGTGTGGCTGAGGACAAGTTGGAAGGCCGCTCCCTCCTCAGGCTCATCGGGGGGAGGGAAAAGGACCAGACTCCTGTGGTTACTGTGGGAAGTAAATGAGCCTGCCTTAGGGGAAGCCCTCAGTAAATGTGAGTGGTTATGGCTGTCAAGGGATGTGGGCAGCCCGGTACGAATGCAGAACGGAGGCTGGGGGCTGTCGTGTTAGAAACGTGGTGGGCTAGGAGACTAGCGCGATGTTATGCGTGGCCTGGAAAGGCGAGGAGGAGGATATGTATTTGATTTGGGAAGAAATTAATAGGGGACTGTTATAGGAGTGACGTTACAAAAACTGAGCTTAATGAAGGTTATGCTATTTTATCTTGCATAGCCTGACTGATAACATGTATGTGTTGATTGTTTAGTTGGTTCTGGCATATACCAAAAAGTATAGTTTTAAAAGATGTATCTTCTAGAAGTTTAATGCTTTTTTGTGCTAACTTCCTTTATTCAGAGGGATACATCATTGTCCATTCTAGTGAGCATTAATGACAATTTCTCTATTAAATTTTCTGATTAAAATGCTCAAGCAGAAGGACGTTAGTTTAGTGTAGAATTGCTCGGTGGCTGTGCGGGAAGCGGGCAGAAGATAATATAATGTGCCATTGCTGTGGGTTTTTAACATGCTGCCCAATGGACTGTGCCGCTGTGAGCTTGACGTTTTTCTGAGCCTCTTGGCTCAACTGCGAGATGATGAACATTAAAGCTGATCATATCCTACACTTAAATTACAACTTAGAGCATAATCTTCAGTTCCTGTGAGCAGTTTTTGGAGTATAATCTTTATTTGTTGGAACTAAAGAAATGTTGATGGGAGTGATACTAAAATGTGGAGGCCTGTAATTTATTTTTTTAATTATGGCAACTCATTCACACCATTGTTTCTTGAACCTCACACCTCTCTGTTCTCTCAGTATTGAAACAACTCTAAAGGAACAACTAAATTTTACCTTTAGAAACTCTGTTTATATATTTATTTTTTAAAATTGCTTTATTGTTTTTCAATTGCAGTTGTCTGCATCCTCTCCCCTCCCCTCCCCCAAGCTCCTCCAAACCCGCCTCCCTCCCCTTCTTCCACCCTCCCCCTTGGTTCTGTCCATGTGTCCTCTATAGTGGTTCCTGAAAACCCTTCTCCCCACAGTCCCCTCCTCCCTCCCCTCTGGCTATTGTTAAATTGTTCTTAATTTCCACATCTCTGGTTATGTTTTTCTTGCCTTTTTCTTTTGTTGATTATGTTCCAGTTAAAGGTGAGATCATATGGTATTTGTCCCTCACCACCTGGCAAATTTTGCTTAGCATAATGCTCTCCAGTTCCATCCATGCTGTTGTAAAGGGTATAAGCTCCTCCTTTCTCTCTGCTGCATAGAATTCCATTGTGTAAATGTACCATAGTTTCTTAATCCACTCATTTGTAGATGCACACTTAGGTTGCTTCCAACACTTGGCTATTGTAAATTGTGCTGTTATGAACATTGGAGTGCATAGGTTCTTTTGGATTGGTGTTTCAGGGCTCTTAGGGTACAATCCCAGCAGTGGAATTGCTGGGTCAAAAAGCAGTTCCATTTTTAGTTTTTTGAGGAAATTCCATACTGTTTTCCACAATGGCTGCACCAGTCTGTATTCCCACCAACAGTGCACTAGGGTTCCCTTTTCTTCAAAACCTCTCCAGCACTTATCTGTTGCTTTGTTTATGATGGCCATTCTGACCGGTGTGAGGTGGTATCTCACAGTGGTTTTAATTTGCACCTCTCTGATGGCTGGTGATATTGAACATCTTTTCATATGTCTCTGGGCCCTCTGTATGTCCTCCTTGGAGAAGTGTCTAAGTCTTTTGCCCATTTTTAATTGGGTTTTTTGTCTTCCTGGAGTGGAGTCATATGAGTTCTTTATATATTTTGGAGATCAAACCCTTGTCTGAGGTATCATTGGCAAATATGTTTTCCCATACAGTTGTTTCTCTTTTTATTTTAATACTGTTTTCTTTAGCCATGCAGAAGCTTTTTATTTTGATGAGATCCCATTTGTTTATTCTTTCCTTTATGTCCCTTGCTCTGAGGGACATATCAGTAAAGATGTTGCTGCGTGGAATGTCTGAGATTTTCCTACCGATGTTTTCCTCTAGGACTTTTATGGTGTCATGACTTACATTTAAGTCTTTTATCCACCTTGAATTTATTTTTGTGTACGGTGTAAGTTGGTGCTCAAATTTCTATATACTTATTTAAAAAAAAAAACAACAACTTGTTTTTACTATTTGCCCTGTACATTAAAACAAACAAACAAACAAACAAAACAAGGCAGGCCAAGTTTACTAAGGGGAATTGACTGAACTCCCAATGTTTACATAATACAATATATGCAGTCACTCAAAATGTTGGTTGTAGTCAGAGTCACTTGTTAGTCATCTGTGAAACTTTTCAAAGACACAGTCACCTGAAACGCCCTCTGGAGATGTAAATGAAACATTGGGATGAAGGAAGGGGCAGGACTGATCTGGCATTGACTCTGGGCACCTGCATTTTGAACAAACTCCAGAGGTAATACTGATACACAGAACCAAGTGAAAAGTACTGTTGACAAAAGTTGTTTCATAAACAAACTGTGTATTGTGTATAATATGATTCCACTTGCAGGGAAAAAAAGAAACAGAGGTAACAGTAATTATCTCTAGTGATATATCTAGACGACAATTCTAGAATGCCTAAGTTATGGGGATCCAAACTTGCATTTGCAGATCAGTTCTTTTTTATTCAATACGTGAATTATCCATAGCAGTCCTCTACAGCATATCTTTAGCTAAAGAGGCTGTTCTTCCCATTGCAATACAGAGTGGTATTACAGAGTGGGTTGTATGTACGTGGGTATCTCCTAATCAGCATTCCTCCACTTGGCTGCGTGTGTTCTCCAAGTCTCTCTACATCCTGGGTCTGGCAGATAAACGTCAAAATTTGACATGCAGACCTGGATTTCCTTGTGGTAAGGAAAAATAGAAGCCAAGTGCTAAATGAAATTCTGTGTTAGGTCATGTTCTTAGTGTATATTATGGCCCTGATTGTAGTCTGATGTCAGCCAAAAGAGGCCATAAATCCCCCCAAACCTCAGGCAGTTAAAACAAATTTTGCCTAGAACTCCAGAAAATAGACCTAGCTATCTCTTTGCTCAATATGCTGCCCATACACATACTTTCACGTCCTTCATTTCAGATGGCATTCTCCTTTGAGAAATCCTTCCTCATATTTTCTTTCATTGATGTACATGAGTCACTATTTCTGGAGTCTCAGTCCTTCAGAAGATTTTGGGTCCCAGGACTTATTCACACTTATTTGCCTACAAAATTTTCCCTGATCTTATACATCAGGCCATCTGAACTGTTAACACTCATGGAGGCTCAGGTACCATTTCCACTTAAGCAGCTGTCACCTCATCACTGAGTTAGGAGAGCTGGTGGCACCGTAAACCTCATCAGATACAACATTCCCTTGCGTTCCCACAAGGCTGTGTTTTTGCCTGTGTGTCACCATCCCAAGGGTGCCTTTGTTTATTCTCCTCCCAGAATTGCACGTTGAAATGCCGTTGTTTTCATTGTTATCCTCTAGCTCTGTTCCCCTTGGAGCCTTTATTTCTCTAGTGTATGATGGGAGAAAAAAGAAAGAAGGGGGAGTTTCTTTTAAGATACAATTTAAAAATAGTTTTCCATGCTCTGGTTTCGTAGTGTTGAAATCTCCAGCCTACTCAGTGGACCTCATTGTTGTTTCCTCGGGGAGGGCATGGTGCTGCGCAGCCAGACGCAGCAAGTGGTAATGGAGGAAACCCTGGAAATGAGCCCATCAGCCAGTCTTTTCCGAGGCGACCCCTCCCACCCCTGGTAGCAAGCCCTTCAGTGAAATTGTCCAAGCCCTGCTTTCTTTTATGGTCTCTATTGTTTGTTTTACATGTACATTTTGATACGACATTCTTTTTTGCTGAAGGTATTTCTCATTTCAACTTGCAATGAATTGAACTTTGAGCTTTAACAATACAAATACTTCATGATAGTCTTTATTTAGCATATGAAAAAGTCGGTCAGTTGCTTGTTTTTATTGTGTACTAATAATTTACTCTGCATTTAAATTAGACCTTGAGTTCCTGAAAAAATGTATGAGTCAGTGAGAGTGCTTATGAAAGGGAATGCTGAGGAAGTTTTTTTTTTTACTACCACTTAAAGATATTGATCTGTTTCTGTGGCAAAGGAAGAAACTTTCCTCTACCAGGGTGTTCAACCCCCATGAAGCCCAGAATGCCTGTGAATGCGGCCCAACACAAAACCATAAATTTACTTAAAACGTTAGGAGATGTGTGTGTGTGTGTGTGTGTGTGTGTGTGTGAGATTACGTGTCAAAGTGTATTTAATGTGTGGTCCAGACAACTCTTCTTCTTCCAGTGTGTCCCAGAGACAACAAAAGGCTGGACACCCCTGCTACTCTCAAGGCTCAAGGGTTTTTTGTTTTTTTTTTTCCTGATCAAATAATCAAATAGACATGAGACAGATTAACGAGAAAATAACCAAATTTAACTGTATACATATATATGGGAACCCCATATATGAGACTCAGAGACCTTGCATGCCTGAGAGGTTCAGAGACAGAGAGGGGAATTGGGTATATAAGGCTTTCTGACCCAGGGATGCCCTAATGCAGCTTGGGGCTTCGGAAGGTAATTGCAGGGAAAGCACGTGTTCAGTAATTACTAGTTTGCCCCGCCATACAGTTACGTACAAAGCCATTTCTGGTGATAACTCTCATCATGGGCCAGACTCCTAATTTAAATTCTTTTAGATAGTTAAGGTGTGTGTGTGGGGGGCGGGGGGGACAGAAGTTTCTTTGAGCCTGCAGGGCCTCAGTTGCCTTAGCTCAAAATAATTCCCACACCACTGAGGCACATCTCAGAGAGGCTCATCCTGAACCCCTCTCTGCATATCTCATTATAGAAATTAAATTAAATACATACCTGGTAAGTGCTTCCTAAAATAGTATGTCAGAAGGAGAAAAAATGGCTAGAGAAGTTATGCTTTGTGTTTTCTTTTGCAAGTTACAGTTATTTTTAGTTAAAGAAAAACAGCTTTTCCCAAGGGCAACAAAGTAAACTAAAAGGTCAGGAGGAAGCAAGGTCTGGGCTCCTCACAAGCTCTTGTTCCAAAACCTGAACTTGAGGGAAGGAGGCACTCCTGGGAACTCAGGGTGACTGACTGGCAGAGGGGTGATTTCAGTGGGAAGGGATGGAGCTGCAGCCACTTGGTCCCTGAGTGGTCTGCATGGGCTCTAAGGTCATTTCCACCTGACCATCAGCAAACATGATTGACACTGTTATTCTTAGGGGGCATTGAATGAAGGAATGAATCGTGGGCCTAAGAGAGCGGCTTATTCAGTTGAATTCTGAATCACAATCAGGAAATAGTCTTTATCTGGTACAACCATCATTTTATTTTTCTTGGAGTGAATTTAAAGGAAAGTGAAGTCATTCTGGGCATCAGTTGTGCCCAGACGAAGTTGTGCGTGAGGCTGGCGTACTGTGTGGTGGTGGGACTGTCCACAGTGCTTTTAACAAGGATGGCTTTGTGTTCCCTACAGTAATAACCCCCGCACTCCCTTCGGGCTCTCAAGTCGCTTCAGTGTCTCCTCCACCTCTGCCCTCTCAGACTGATCCGGTAGCTCCAGGTCACCAGCACCAAGAATCTTCTGAATAGATTTCGCCCTTTACTTTACAAAGGATAATTAGAAGATCTCCTTGCATAGGCAGGAGCCCCGGGAAAACATTTCACTTTCCTTCCCAATGAAAACCCACAGCGGTTGTACGCTTTGTCTCCATGATCTATTTGTCTCTCAACAGGTCTCCTCTCTGTTACCTGAGCCTTTTGCTTTTCAAGATTTTATTTTGTAAATTTAATGGTGGCCATCTTTTCCCCAAGTTTTATTTGCCTTGTTTTCCAGCAGTGCACATAGTGCGCTAACATGCAACACGCTGTCAGGTCTCCTGCACCGACCCTGACAGCAGGGCTTTCTCTGAGCTGCGTCCTGAGCCTCCTCTGTGGTTCCTGCTTTCGTCTTGGGGGCTTTTGTCCACTGTCCTGGTTGCAAGGTTCAATTTTTGGGTGATTCCCAAATATGTAATTCTCTGACCTCTTTCTTGAATAAGAGTCACATGATTGTAATATTCTGCAGAATATTTCCACCTGGATTTTTAGCTGACACCTCAAACTCACCATTTGTATCTAAGAGCTCTGTTTTTTTTAAAATTAACTTTACTGTGGTAATGGTGGTTAATAACATTATATAGTTTTGGGATACACATGATTATAATTTAGCATCTGTGTACTTTATTACCTGCTCCCTACCTGAAGTCTGCTTTCTTTCTGTTACCATTATTTGGCCCCTTTATTCACTCTGTCTTCTTCCCCTCGCTTCCCCTCTGGTAACCACCGTTCTGTTGTCTGTAGCAGTTCATTCGTTTTGTTTGTTTGTTACTTTTTGTTTTATATTCCACAGTAAGTGAAATGATAAAGTTTTTTTCCTTTTCCATTGGACTTATTTCACTTAGCATCATACTCTCAATATCTATCCATGTTGTTGTAAATAGCATATTTCATATCTTTGTGGCTAAGTAATATTCTGATATATATATATATGCATTTCTGATATATGTGTATGTGTGTGTATAATGTACACACACACACGTATATCATACCTTTTATATCCAGTCATCTACCAGTGGACACTTAAGCTGTTTCCATGTTTCCATGTCTTGGCTATTATAAATAATGGTGCAGTAAACATAGGGGCACATCTATCTTTATGAATTTAATTCTTAATAAAATGCACTTGGTCATGTTGGTTCAAAACAGGTTCCCAGAATGATTCAATTTTAGGAAATCTATTAATATAATTCACCCGTAATAAAAGCATCTAAGGGAGATAGGAACTTATGATCATCTACATAGGTTCTGAAAAAACTGAGGGGTCCACCTCTCATCTGACAAACCCCTCATGGACTGGCGGAGAGAGATTAAAAGAAGAGAGAGAGAGAGTGGGAGGCAGATACAATCAGACCACAAAGTTATAGATATCCACAGACTTATATAAGCCAGTTGATAAAAATAAATAAAAGATACATTGTATCATATATCAAAATAACTTTAAGGTAAAAGGTTGCCAGATGGAAGGGAGTGGGGGAGAAGGGGTGAAGAGGTGAGGGGATTAAGAAGTACAAATAGGTAGTTACAGAATAGACATGGGGATGTAAAGGTACAGTATAGGAAATGGAGTAGCCAAAACACTTATACTCATGACCCATGGACGTGAGTAAGAGTGGGGGGATTGCCTGAGGGAGTGGGGTGCTGGGTGGAGGGGGGCTAAGGAGGAAAAATCAGGATAACTGAATAGCATAATTAATAAAATATAATTTAAAACAAACAAAAAGACCAGATTACCCCCACCTCGGGGCTTTTTCATTTTTCATTCTGCCAGCGGGTTATGGGGAGAAGAAGGAGAATCTGCCCTCAGCTTGAGAGCGTCTGTAGACATAAAGCCCCTCTTCTTCCTTCTGTTTCTCTTGCTAACACACTAAGGCTAGGTAACAATGTGCTTTTCTACGATTTGTGAACTGTCGTAACTTCCACTTGATTCTTCCCTCGCAAGTGTAGTCTTCAATCTCCTAGGCTTACTGTGTTCTTTTGTCATAGAAAACAAAGCCTCAGGTTTTATCAAGTCCATTTTCCAGCCATCCTCTGTTAGTCTTTTAAATGGTGGTATAAAAATCCCAAGATGTAGTTTTTTTAGGCTTCAAAATTCTTATTTCCAGTACAGTAAATGACATGCTTTTTATTTGCCCTGAAAGTTGTAAGTCAAGATGTCCATGGTAGGTGCTCTGTGTTTTCTCGTCAGCCACATTTCGCCAGTCATGGTGCTACAGTGAACATTTCTTATTTTATCAATGCTCATGTATCAGATACACATTTCAGCAATAAGTGAAGCTTTATTAATTTTATCAAACATACAAAAAGAGCTAAGAGACGCAGTTTCATACACACTTGAGACTTAAGACCATTTGGGGCCATTCAGCCAACTTATGTGTAGGGCAACTGGTAGACTCCCCCTTAGGACACCATTTTGAACACAGACAAAAGGAGATGAGCTGAACCCAAACCAGGAAAGGGAGCTTCTGTTCAGTGTTGTTCAGCCATATAATATGAAAAGAGACATTTATTGAAGATAGTACAAGAAACATTGTACACAGGACAGTGACGCCTCTGTCCTCTTCAAAGTAGGCACCTTGGGACCTCACACAGTTCTCCCAATCGCCATCAGCTGCCTCATTATATTTTCCTGAATCTCATCAATGGTCTAAAATCTCTTTCCTTTCAAAGATGATTGTAGTTTTGGGAAAAAGAGAAAGTCACAGGGCACCGAATCTGGGCTGTAGCGGGGCTGAGTCACTTAGGTGATTTGATGTTTCACCAAAAAAAGCCTGCACGAGCTGCAAGGCATGAGCAGACATGTTGTGATGAAGCTGCCAGTCACCAGTTGCCCATAGCTGCAGCCTTCTCCATCCTCCCAGTAGTTTCCACAGAGGAATGTTCAAGCTCAGTGCAAAATTTGATGCAGATTCGTTGCTCTACTAGCTCAGTCATTTTGAATGTGATGGACACACAGTACACTTGATCACTCAATGGAGTCTACCACCCCCACTGACTAGTACAGCGAAGGCATCATGGTTCACACATGCTCATTCCAGCCCTCTCTCCTTGGCTGCCAGGCCACATCAATATCACACAAACTGTTCTCAGTATATTAACAATGGCTGGACTTTTTCAGGATAGATCATTTGTGTAGCTTCACCTACTAATTAGTTATTTTCTTTTTGTTATGTAATATTTACCAGCATACTAAATTAAATGATAAAAACATGATCATCTTAAGGAATAGGACAATTTATGCAACCAGGGCATTCTGTCCTAAGACCATCAAGACATCTTTGTTACACAGCTACTGAATAGTTAGTTACACAACTGTTGAATAGTCTCTTGTGACATTTGTGCACAAAAGTATAACTTGTATTCACATTCATGTATTATTTTCTCTTAACAGTTGACTTCAAGCCTCGTGCCAGCATGGATACTGTCCATCATATGTTACTTTTTGGATGCAATATGCCTTCCTCCACTGGAAGTTACTGGTAAGGGATGATGAGCTCATAGAACAAAGGGATGTAGACAATGTGTGCTTTTACAAGTACAAGTGCATCTGTGCAAGTATTTTACAACTGATTCATAAGTAGGCAGAATATTTCCTTGTTAGAAAAGAACATTGTTCTTTTGTATCAAATAGTTACCATGTTGTGATTATCAGTTATTTAGTCTGCTGTGGAGCACATCCATCAGTCTTTGACATTGACTTAAGAAATACATGTCTGCTGTCATAGAGAGTGTGTCAAGGTGCTTGCAGCTTGAAACACAAAGTCTAAAAATTTAGATAATGGACACTCCAGTGTTTATTTTTTTAAGTTCATGATTCAACCCAAAGAGCACTGTGGCTGTATTCAATGAGCCCTCTTTTATCCCAGGTGCCGTGCTGGGTGATCTGTGTGTGCCACTTCATTTTATCCTAATGTCTCTGAAAGCAGGTATTAGTATTACTCCCACATTACAGACAAGGAACCTAGAGCTCCAAGATTCAGTCACCTATTCAAGGTAACATGGCTGGTTAGTGTCAGACCAGGACTGAACCCTAGTATGTCTGGTTCCAAATCCAGTTATTTTTATTTCATCTCACTGTGTCTCATTTATTCAAGTAACTGTTGCAGTTTTAGAATTTATTTTAATCACTGTGGTGAGCCATAATATCACGTCATGATCAATCAATAAACCTCTATTAAATGCTTGTTATATGTCAGAACTGCAGCAGATGCTGTGGGAGGTTCTAAGATAAATAGATATGTTTTCTACCCCCAGAAGCTTACAACATAATTAGTGCTTGATATCTTCCCTCTTGTTTTCTTCTTTGGTGGTAAGAAGATCAGTGAACTTTGAAAATTGCTGTACATTTTAAGCCTATTTTGCACCAATAGCCAGAATCAGTGTTACATATTTAACAGCATAGAATGACTAGTGTGTCTTCCTTTGCATCGGGAAGGGGACTGTTTTGTGCCCTATTTCTGCATAATCATGTAGACTGATAGGTCTCTCTCCACACATCCTAATGTTCATTAGGTGGATGCAAGACACACAGCAACTGCTTTCTAGTCATTTTTACAATAAACAATTGTTATATGTATTTGGAACTGTAAAAAGCACAGGGCAGTTAGTGGAAATCTCCATGGACCAAGTAACACCAAAGCACTTGTTAATAGGCTTAAATTATTTGATGAAATGGGTATATCACATAGGAACCCCAGTCACGTGATTGAGTTTATGTAAAAATGGAGCCAATCACAGTTTCCCTTTGATATCAACATTCTAGTTTTTGCTCTTCAGTAAATTTTTGTAAATAAAATTTTGGAATTAAAAGATTATTCTCTGACAGCTTTTCTGAATCTGATTCAGCAAATCACATCCTTTGGGTTTTATGTTTTAAAAATATTTATTCTGAAATTAACAAAATTTAGCTTTGGATTAAAATGAGTAAAAATATCTAGAATATATGTGCATTTTAAAAATCTGCTTTGGACTCACCTTGGTTCAAGGGAATGAATGAAAAAATAAAACATCACTTAAATGTTATTATGATTCTAATTATTAAGGAAAAATATATAAAATGAACTAAACTTAGTTCATTGTTCTCATGGTAAGGGAATATCAGAGCAAACACATTAATTTGGCTTTTTAAATATTTGTTTATATTTTTAATATACTATTTTGATATTAAGTCTAGCGAAAGGATTTTCTTAGTTGGGGAAAGAGAATTCAAAGCAAAATGTGAGGGAAAGTGAAAAACAATAATTTTGAGTAATGTGATTGTTACACGTATTATTTTGCTAAAATCAGTACTGGAAGGCGACATAGTAGAATCAAGAGCAGTGAGTCCCTGGCTGGATTCCCTGGGTGTGTTACCCACCCCATGCAACTGGCCCCGATTTCCTCATTTTATTGAGAGACTCTCACTAGATCATTTATAGATTCCCCTGTGCTCTAAAATTCCATAGTCATATGACTATAAGTTGCATGCAAATGCTGACTCAGAATCGAGAAGCATCATTATTCGGAGTTGGAGATGTGTACTCTGGTTCAGTCACTTCAAGCAGTGAGTCTACTGTGTTCTGCCATTCAGTTGTATTCTTAAGTAATTAGAATTCTTAATAACATTATACCAATATCATTTTAAATAGGCTTTAAGAATCTGTCTGGCAGCCCATATTTTCACTTAATCGGTAGGCTTGTTATAATTGACTTTATAACCATGACACAAAGATAATAATTGATGCTGTTATTTATCTTTTTTAAACCAAAGTGTTGAACATTAAAAGTAGAATCTATATGTTGTCTGTTCAGTATGAAAACTGGGAGATATGCATTAAGTAAAACTTCTAGTGACTCTTACTTCCACAATCCAGCCTTACTTTCCAATTTAAAGAGAAGACAGACTTTTAAATCTCGTATATTTTGCAAAATCCATTGGTCTTTAAAGAGTTAGAGCTCGCAGTATATTTCACTGGCTGAACTTTTCAGTTGCTTCACAAAAACCTCCTCTGCTCCCTACCCCAAGTGCTACCCGGGCTCGGCCCTGACAACAGTCAGCAGATGTTTTCCAGCTGCTGAGCCTCTTATCTGTCCCACCTGAACTGTAATACTAATAACAAAAATCTATCAATGTCAAAAGCCCTGCATTCTGAAATATTTAAGTTGTGGAATTTATCACGCTCGTTTCACAGATGTAGATCTATCCTTCACTTGCTCTAAGAGACATACAGTACTTAAAAGATTTCCAAACTTTCACATATATTTTTGGTTATTATAACTATAATGGTTTTTGATGGTTAAGAATATCAAGAACTTACTCGCACTCTAGGGATATCTTTACAGGGCTACAAAGGTGTTTCAGCGAAAGAAGAAAAAGCTATTATTAGAATATTTTAACACCGAAACATCAAGTTAGGGTTTTCCCTGTTTTCATTTGACTGTTCTATTCATCGCCAGCAGGTTGGCAAATAGGCCTGTGTTTCTAATAAAGTAAACATTTTCCCCTGAAATTATGAAGTTATAATTCATCCCCTGTCTTCAGGCAGCACTTTTAATATGCAGGCACAGAGCTATTCTGATGATGTTTCACTGCTGCACTGCCCTCCTTTGCTCTTTGTGATTGCCTCATCCTACTGTTCATTAAAATATATTTACAGTTATATTAAGTTTACACGAAAATAGTAGACACAGCATGAAGCAGTTTTCATTATGTAGTCATTTTAATTTTAAAGTTTTTTTTCCCTCTACACATATCTAGTCTTTTGTGTCTCATTCCAAATTAGCAGCTCACACTGGTAATGTGTCTAGTTAATTATATGCATGTGCATTTAAATCGCATACATTGATGTGAACCTTTTAATATACTGTGGGGTGGTCCCTTTATAGTTAGAGTGGGCCTGGTGCTCAGTTCCGAATTTACATATCTCTCGAGGATGCAGATAAGGACTAGCTGGTGTAAAAGCAGCAGCTCTGCTGGCCCATGTAAAGAAGGTGACAGTGTCTGTCAAATGCTGCCCCCACCCCCCATGCCTTCTTTCCCAGGCTTTGACAGAAAACAGTTAAAACATCTAGGGACCAACGGGAAGTTGATAGCACCAAGGTTGGAGCAAGCATAAGTAGCATGATTTGTTGGACTTTATTGGTGCTTTCAGATTTAACCCAAAGCTTAGCATTTTAAGTTCCTCCAATTTGTTGCCTAAATAGGAGCTATAAGTGAGCAGGTGTTCTTTGGGGCTTTTTTATGGTCAGTAAGGAAATAAGGTGGTGAAAACTGAGTCATTTAGTTACAAAAATTTATTACTGCTACCCACTAAAAATGGCAAATTTTAGGAAATCTTGGAAATTGAAATATTGCATTTTTCTATTCTATGAATAATTTTTCTACTTTTTTTTACTCTAACGATGACATTTTTTGAAAATAATGAGTAGCAGGGGGATTGGTGAAAAGGGTGAAGGGATTAAGTATCATAAGAAGGTTGTTACAGAATAGTCATGGGGATGTAAAGCACAGTATAGGAAATATAATGAATACTATTCTAATAACAATGTATGGTGCTAGGTGGGCATGAGATTCATCAGGGACGATCACTTAGTAAGTTATGAAATGTCTAGCCACTAGGGTGTATACCTGAAATTGATATCATAATGTATGTCAACTATAATTGAAAATTTTTTTAATTAAAAATATTGAGTTGATCAAAAAGTTCATTTTGTTTTTCCATAAGCTGACTCTAGTAGCACTTAGTTGTCTTTAACTTCATTCAAAACAATTTTGTTGGATTGTAATGTGACAGCTGTCATATCAGTGTGCATTTAAAAAAAATCACATTTGGTGAATTTTTGTGTAGCCATTGTAATATTGAATATAGAAAATAAGCAACATTTTCAGCATATTATGATTTATTATTTCAAGAGAGGTAAAAATGCAACTGAAATGCAAAAAAAAAATTTGCATAGTGTATGGAGAAGGTGCTGTGACTGATGGAATGTGTCAAAAGTGCTCTGTGAAGTTTCACGCTGGAGATTTGTTGCTGGATGATGATGCTCCATGGTTGGGTAGATCAGTGGTCCCCAACCTTCTCAGCACTAGGGGCCAGTTACATGGAAGACAGTTTTTCCACAGATGAAAGGAGGGTGATGGCTTTATAGCCTGCCACCAGATGCAGCTTAATTGTCACTTGCCACTCACTGATAGGGCTTTGATATGAGTCTGCAAGCATTCAATTTATCATGGTCTCTGTGCAGTCAAAGCTCTCTTCTCATGATAGTCTGTATTTGCAGCTGCTCCCCAGTGCTAGCATCACCGCCTCAGCTCCACCTCAGATCATCAGGCATTAGATTCTCATAAGAAGTGGACAACCTATGTTCTTCGCTAGCTCAGTTCACATTAGGGTTTGTGCTCCTATGAGAACCTAATGATGCCACTGATCTGACAGAAGGCGGGGCTCAGATGGTAATGTGAGCGATGAGGATTGCCTGTAACTACAGATGAAGCTTCACTCACCTGCCACTCACCTCCTGCTGTGTGGGCCTGTTCCTAACAGGCCACGGACTAGGACCAGTCTGTGGCCCCAGGGACTGGGGAGTCCTTCCCACCCTCTGAACCCATCTCACCAACCCCCACACTGTGCACGTCTCAAACCTTGCTTCTCCCTCCCATCGTTGACCCTAGATGCTGGGCTTCACAACACTGCTCTTGCAGCACTGCTGCTCACAGAAATGCAAGACCCGCTCTCCTCAGGCAAGGCTCATTTATTTGACTAAGTTCTAGCTTCCACCTTCCTGCTCTCTCCTCTTTAATGCCACACTCCTTGAAAAGAAGTCGTCACTTCCCATCTCATTTGCTCTTTGGACTACTTTAATTAGTTCTACTACCACTGCTAAATGAAACTTCTTAGGCAAAGTTTCTGATTACAAGATCCAATCGGTGCTTGTTAACCCTTCATTTATTTGATCTCTCTGTGGCATTTGTCATGGTGACTACTTGTTTCTCCTTTAAATTCTGTCCTGCCTTGGCTTCCATAACATCATGGTCTCTCCTGGCTTTGCTCCTCCAGCAGTGAAGAGCAAAAACCCTGTAATCAGCGCTAAGTTCACTTCCCGTCAGACCGCTCACTAGCTGCAAGCAAATAAAGTCTTTGAGCCTTAGTTTCTCATCTACAAAATAGGGGTAATGGAACCCTACAGAGAGTTGTGAAGAGGATTAGGTGAGATAATTTCAGTAAAGCACAGTGCTTAGGACATATCTGAACGGTCATACTTATTCTTTCCTGTTCTCTTATCCTGCCATCCCTTCCACTCCTTAGTTATTTCCACTCTTTAATTGTTGCAGTCCCTCAAGAGTCCATTCTTAACAGTCTCCAACCCCGACCATTCTCATTGCCTTTACTCCATGCTGACTTTTCCAGTTCTTGTCTCCAGCTCAGGCTTCTGCCACAGCCCCTGTGATGCTTCATGTTAAGTAACTGTTTACATGTCTGTCTCTTGCTACTAGATTGTGAGCTCATTGAGGGCAAGGGCTCTGATGTATTTGTTCCCCCCACACCACCATCACCACCCAGCACCTAAAGTAGTGCTTGGCGCATGGTAATAAGCCTTCAATAAATGTTTTCTAAATGAATGAAATCTTTCTGGAAACCAGCACTTTAACCCCATGCCCACTTCCCTAGACCAGTTGAAGTTGATAGTGATCAAATAGAGACATTAATTGAAAACAATCAACGTTATACCACATGGAAGGTAGCCAACATAATCAAATTTTCCAAATCAATAAAGTTAGTGGTGAAGATGAAAAATGTGTCTTTTATGGAAAACTAAATGGATTTTTTAGCCAATCCAATAAAAAAAAAAAAAAAAAATGAGTGGTTAGCTACAGAGAGTTCCAGAATTTGAAAGTCATATTTTCTTCATATAAATAGTTTTGGCATCCGGGCTAATTCTGGAACACGATATTTTTGTAATGTGAGACTGTCTAGGCTTGTGTACCTTTATTCTTCTGAGCCCAGGGCATAAGGCTTAAAGCAGTGTGTGACTGCCCACCTCAGGGCTGTGTTCACAGTATTCATGATTACAGAGAGTAGGCTTGCTATGTATCCTGCTTGTACTTTGGAGTGACCTATGCAGAGCTAAAATCATGTGTAGCCTTAGTAGTTAATATCTGATTTGAAAACTATTTCTAATGATGCCTGTTATAACCAACTACTCTTTACAAACTGAATATGGCTTCTATAGGTTGTTTGATCTTTTTCAGAAAGACAAATCCCAGCTGATTAAATGAGGCTATTTCTAGCTGTTCTAACTTGGAATCATTCTCCAGCTAAAGCAGTGGTGCTTTATCATTCTATGACGCTTTCTTTAGCTTAAATCCCTTTCAACTGCTTCTATTTATTAACCACCTGCTGTGTCTTTTTAAATGCCACTATCTCCACAGGGTTACAGGTGCTGATGAGGGGAAAGAGAAACCAGCTAAAACATATAAGTATTACATGTATAGAGAAAAGCCTGTAAGTGAAACACCCTGCTTGGTTACTCACTTAAATGACTTTTTTTAGGTGATGTTACTAAAGCATCCTTGCCTCCCTCGTGATGGTCATGATCCTTGGGCTGAGAAGGTATTGCATTTGCTGCCCCTCTGCAGCCTCTCCCCACCCTCGTACCCTCGCTCCCATCCTCTGTGCACTGTGCGGCAGGAGGCACAGCCTGCCTTCTGCAATCCCTTCCTTGCTGCTGCCCTAACAAACTACTAAAGCTAAGCATACATAGCATCCTTGTCAGTATAAATAAAAATAATACAGTCTCCAAAATCTCCTCTTTTCCTTGTTCTAAGCACTAAAATGTGTCTTTGAGTATAATAGCAAAGTTTAGACATAAATATTTGCTAGGCTAAAATTAATTGAATTCATTTCCTTATTCTACGTTAATATTGTAGTAGATTCATATTATATTGCATGTCAGGATAGTATAAAGGATCATCATTAAAACACACTTGGCATCTTACTCTAACTTCTAGTCATTAATGATCATATTTCTTGGCTAATTTTCCGGTGCCTAGATTAGGTGTTGATAGGAGTTCCTTAGCAACTGACCACTTCCTTGTATACTAGTGTCAGCTTTATAGAATGTCATGGTTGTAACCATTTTGAGAGTTTCAACAGAAACAAACAGTGCATGACTTTGAACCTTATTTTTTCCTTACAAGGCTAGTATTTATATTAAACAGAATAGCAATATTAAAGCACAATACTCTCACATTTAACATAGAGCCCGAATATTGAAATCAGAGCATCTTTGGTTCAAATCTCAGCTCTACTACTTGGTAGTTGTAATAAATATTATTCTTATCACTTAAGGTTGTTTCCTCATCTATGAAATGGGGATATTAATCCTGTCTAATTAGGCCATTATAAAGAGAGAGGACATATAAGTAATGTGCTTTGGCACAGTGCCAGGCACATAGAAGTACTTAATAACTGGTAGCTATTATCCTTATTCATTTATTAATAAAATGTTGATTAACTATCCATTATGTGCAAGCACTTTGCTAGGCACTGAGAACTTGCTGCGGACCAAACAGAGGCACTGTGCTCTTCAGGACTCACTGCGGCGCTGCTCTCAGACTGTGGCACCGTTTGTCAGACGGCGCTGCAAATCACTACTCCTGTTGAGCCTTCCCATTAAGTATCCTGATAATTACTCTGTTCATACATACCCATTGCACCGAAACTCGCGTAAGGTTTGTCTGAATTGGGAAATATGTTCTATGGGTTTATAGAACAGTTAATGAAGTTTGAATACCTGACTCACGGAATGCAAATTTGAGAGTTCAGGACATTCCATATATGCCATTGATTTTATGTTGTATTTATTAAAGAACGTTCTGACTTTGGTTTCATTTTCCTGCGGTTCTATTAAAATTGTAATTAAAGGCCATACAGACTTAACTTGAGGGCTTGAGAATTTTTTAAAATGTTTTTAGCCAAAAGAAGAAATGAGTTATCAGTTCTGATTTCCTTGAGTAAACTTGGGTTTTAAATGGCCTTTCACAGATACAACCAGAGAATACTGTAGCAGCCAATCGTGCTTTACTTGGGTAATTCAGAATGACAGCCTAGCACTTTTCAGTTCTTGGCGTAGTCTAAAAATATCCATGCCATCTGAATGGTTTCCCCGTGGATTAGAGGTGAAAAGGTTCTGCAGCAAAGGCTTAAGAATCCAGAATAGTTCTATTTTCAAATGTTAATTCTCATCATTTTTGCCATGAATACTAAGAAACCTCAAGGGAGCTATGTGAATTTTTTCACAATTAATTGGCTTAATCTGGAGGAGCCTTTAGGAGAAGCTACTGTAAGAATAAGGAACCTGGTTGATGAGGCCTGAAATTACAATGCCACTGATCAAGGCTGGTTACACTGCATCCTAACCTTAAGACGCTTCTTATTAATAAGGACAGTAAAAAACCTATTTTGGTGTGGTCCCTTTTGGAAAGCCAAAATACACCCTATCAACTTTATCCTATTGGTCCTTTTATGTGGAGAAAATATGATGCTATTTCCATTTAAAATGGGAAATGGAAATTTGAAAATGAAGAGGTGCAGGGATTATATCCCAATGGTCTTTGCCACTCTCTTATGTTATCCATTATAGCAGGGGTGTCAGACTCATTTTCACCGGGGCCACATCAGCCTCACAGTTGCCCTCAAAGGGCTGGAATAAGTTTAGGACTGTATCAATGCAGCTACTCCTAAACTGTTAAGGAGTCGAAATTACCTTCAGCCCTTTGAAGGCGATCGCCAGGCTGATGCGGCCCCCGGTGACAATGGGTTTGACGCCCTGGCGTTACAGGGTCCGTTTCTCTCGGCCTCTTGTCTTTTCCTCTCACCCACGAAGTTTTAGGATTACTTTCAATATTCCAGCTTCCTCCAGTGAGTTCTCTCTTACTCAGTCTGGAGTTTAGCACATTCTTTAAAAAAAATCATAAAACAGGATTTTAAAAATTAAACTTTTGTTTGTGAAGCTATTCTTTTACCAGAACTGATAAGAGAATTAAATATAAAATTGTTGTCTCTTTGCACATAAGTCAGAAGAACTTAGGTAGAATTTGATTTTAGAATTGCATGCACATATTGCAATGCAGTTCACGTATAATAGTAGTCATCAAAGCTTATCTCCATATATCATTCTCTGCCTACAAGTCATTGTCACAGATCACGACAGAAGGAAGTGTGACTGCCAGAGGTCTGAGTTGTGGCTGGACTCTGACGTTTGGCAGCTAGACTCTCTGGGCTTATTCAGCTGTGAAGTGAAATCTACCTGTAGTACTCTTGTAAGAATGAATACAAACCTGTTTGTACAAAATACCAGGCAAATAATAAGTCAAATGTGTTGTTATTTAATATTTTAGTTAAAACTTCTTAACTAATTTTTTAAAAATTTATACTTGATAGTACAATAGAATTGAGGCCAATTCAATTCTTTAAGAATTTGCATGTGAGAGCTAAAAATGTACTTAGCAGCTAACAGGCAGGGTCGTAGGTTTTGGGAGTGTGAGGTGGAAGATGTGACCCCAGACTTCAGTGTGCACAGCCTGGTTGAAGAGGAGGTAATAAGGGGATTCTTAGGATGAATGCTACAGTTAAAGAATGGAAGTTGAATGGGGTGAGGGTCAGAAAAAGCTTCCCCGAGGAGGAAGACTTGGGCAAAATCTTGAAGGAAAAGGTGAGAGGGGTAAATTGGTCAGGTAGAGAGTTCAGGAAGGGGTTCTCCAGGCAAAGGGGACAATGGAGAAGAGCGTGAGCAGAAACTGGCAGCCACTCGGAGTGATTAAAAAGTCTTTTTTTTTTTCCTGGAGATATAACAAGGTCCCAGGTCATACAAGGCCTTAGGCTACAATGTTCAGATTTTATTTTGATGTTATTCTTGGGAAACATTTGAAAGATTTCATGCCAGCAAGTGACATAATCCAATATGTTGCTTAGAAAAATTTATTAAACCAGTTTTCTCTATTATATATTTCATTCTGGTTTTTACGAGTCACACACTGAATTGACTTCCATATCAGAGGGAATAATTATCTTGTTTAACCCAAGACTGCCACCACATTGGTGTTAGACACTGTATATTTATGATCTTTGTGGAAAGCTATGAAAATTGTCATGCAGATCTTTACATTTTAGTAGCTGACAGCAGTGAGATACAAAGTTCATCACATCTGACAACCTCATTTTTCAAACCATTATAGCATGAGGCCAAGGAGGAAAATTTTACTTTTGGGCACTGTCCAATACCCTGGGCCTTTCAGCACACTTGGCACAAGGGCGTCACAGACATTTGTTCAATGCACAAGTCTCACATGGTAATGATCCGTCACCATAAGTATATTGTTCTTGACAGTGAACAGTAAGAAACCACTGGCTGATGTGTTTTACATGGCACATTACCCAATTGCTTTCTGCAGACTGATTTATAGAAGCAAGAATATTTGCTGAACATACCTCACAGAGACCTCCTGGTGCCTGGCCCCTCACGCCCTCACTCAGACAGGTACCAGCTGTCTGCACTTACTGCCTATCCTGGCTGTAGGCAGGGAACATGACATGTTAGGGGTCCCTTTCTCTGAGTATGACGGTTCTTCTCACGAGTAGTTTACTCATGCGTGACCTGACTTTTCTCCAGCTTGCTAGCCTCCGTTTCTAGCCTCTTTAGGGGGCCCCCACAGTCTGCCCTTTGTTCCCCTCTAGGCCTAGGGCACATTTCCTCCTGTGTGAGCCAATCTCCTGCCCAAGAAGATATACTTGTCCTAGTCCTTGATAGTCCTCAAACCTTTCAAATCTGCCTGACCTCCTGACTCTGACCTTGCTTGGTGCTAATTACACAAAACACAAATTTATGAAAGCAGCATAAAAATGTCACCTAATGGCATTTTGAACAAATCCAATTCTATAACAGAACAAACTAAGAGATACAGTGTAATGGAGGAAAAAAATGCATGTGGCTTGGCTTCGGACAACTTAGCATTTATGAGATTGGATCTGCCAGTGTGCTGGTTACCACACGGTCGCGGGCCAAGCAGAGCGGTTCCATTCAGGAGGGCCTTTCCGAGGCCGATAGACATGCTCAGGATACACAGCTGTTTAGGGGAAGTTTGGGATTCAACTCCAGCTATGACTTTCTGCCTGTGCGCCTTTCATCATCCAACCCTGCCTCTCAACAGTGAATCTTTAGATAACGTGAACATTTTGTTAAATGATGCATTGCCCCAGTATTATGCTTTGAGGTTTATAAAGTGCTTTCACTTATGTCTCATTTGACTTACTGAACAACTCTGTGAGGTAATAAGTGTAACTGTCTGTTTTACAAGAGAGAAAACTGAAGCTCAGTAAGATACAGTGATTTGCACAATATGAAACAACTTGTGACACAACCAATATTCATAAACTTTTAAAAAGTCATACATGTATGTATAACACCAAGAACCCTTTAAGTGGGGTGCACTTGTATTGTTCACCCTGCTGAGTGTAGGCACCACGTAGTTTGTTGCAACAGCCAAAGACGTGCTAACATCGATCCCCCAAGTGGACGTTTCTTTCAGTCCACTTCTGAGTTTCTTCTGCATTAGCTTTGGTTTGTTCAGACTCCCTATGTGATGCTTATTTTTCTACCTGATTGCAAGGTGTACGTTCCATATCTGAACATACTGAATTAGAAATTGTGTATCTACCTCACAGGATTGTTTTATATTGGGCAACAAATAAATCAAATCTCCTTTTATATGTGCTTTTTTTCACATTGAAAATCTTCTTTGTTCCAGTCGTCATTAGATCTTCAAGCTGATAGGACTACAGTGATGATATATCCATTCAGTATTTTACTTTGTTGCCATACACTTTCCCAGTCCCCCACCGTGGTGTGTGATTTATACATTTACTACTTGCATCTTCATTTATAGCTACTTTTTTTTCTTTTCAGGTTTTGTGATGAAGGAACCTGTGCAGATAAAGCCAATATTCTGTATGCCTGGGCGAGAAATGCTCCCCCTACCAGACTCCCTGAAGGTAATCCTGAGGCCTCTTGGACAGGATTATATTAAAATCCCAAATGATGCCCTTGGACAGTCTTATATTAAACTGCTTAATTTCTGATTCCAAAGTATTTTTTACTATATGTCCTTTCCAACAGTTGGTGACAATGGTCTGTTCTGCAGTTTTACACTAAAAAAAGTGCCTGTATCACCTGCTTTGTATCTAAAAGGTTTCGTTTAGGTAGTTATTCTTTCTCTGCCTCTCTTTGGTAAGTAATTTGCCCACACAGCAGTTTAGACAGAAAACAACCAAGCTGACCTCAAGCCACCTTTGGCCTAAGGCATGTTGGTTCTTGACAGCAGTAGTGTTTTATGAGCCAAGAGGGCTAGGAATTAAATAAACTGCTGTTTCAGCAAACAGATTTTTTTAAATAGTCCGGAACCTGAGTATTTAATGGGATGCCAAGCCTCAGCTGGCTTTCTGACTTCACCTCTAAAACTGTTCTTAGCCTCCAGTGTGCGAGTGAATCACTGGATTCACTTTTGTTGCTCAAATGCTTCTTAATGTCAAAGTGAATGTGTGGTTCTGTGACAGACTGGGTCTGCCGTGGTTCCGGACTGCGCCTTGTGAAATACACGCCCCTCTCCTGCCTCCCTAACCCCTGTCGGCGCTAACTGATGTCTGTTTTGCTTTGCTTCAAAGAGGCTTAGCATCCTCTATGTCGTTTACCAGGCAGCCACTCCCAAGCAAGTTTGGAAGTTAATAAGGGGGTCTGTCATAAATTTGATGACATTTTAAAGATCCATTAGTAGAGCACCTAGAAAAAAGTTCTTCACCAGTCAATATTTTCTCTGTAAATAATTTTTAGCTTACTAGCCAACTCTATTAATAGTAAGACTATTAGGAACCCTTCGGAGTCCAAAAATTTATTGGCATACTAGACCTTGTAATCTAGTTGGCAGTGGTGTCCTCAATAACAGTTTTGCAGATAGCCTGTTTTCATATGGAAAGAAAAGTAATTCCTCTGAGATGCTCCTAAGAAGTCTATTTCCTCTATTCAATGAGAATATAAAAATAAATATGAATGTATACAAAATGAAATGAGACAATGGGTCCATGTATGTTATATAACGGAGAGAATTTTGTTTTGCTTTATTCTGTTTCTTTCAAGATGACTGAATTGTCCTCGTAATAGGTAAGTGATTACTCTGGTTCTGAAGTAGGAACTATGTATAGAATTTTATCAGAGCTTTGAGAGGGATTGATATAGAAATATTAGAAATATTGAAATTAGATTATATTGGAAATTTTCAGTAAATCCCTAGTTTATTTTCATTTTCACATGTGATATGTGGTTTTATTTACCTTTGGATTTCACAGATCAGCAACCTGAGATTAGCTCCATTTGAGACTTCCACTTCTAAAATGTTAATTTATCATCTTTTGTAAATTTAGGTGTTGGATTCAGAGTTGGAGGAGAGACTGGAAGTAAATACTTTGTACTACAAGTTCACTATGGGGACATTAGTGCATTTAGAGGTATGTTTTGAAATATTGGAACTAAGCTCAACTCTCAGTACTACATTGTTTAAAATACATGTACTAACTATTATCCACGTGCTAAAATGAAGACTTGACCACACCCTCCCCCACCACCCCCCGCTAGGAATCAACTGCTTTTGTTTCTTTTAATTTGGCACTGGGACTATGGAGAAATTTATTTTGAGGGCATCTCTCTTATGCATCCTACAGTGCTTTGTCTTATGCTGACTTTAGGGTTCTTTGGCTTTTCAATGCATTATCTTATCTATCTGCTTCTGTTGGGGGATTCCTTCCAAGCAGCATTGTCAGAAAGTATGGGTGCTAGTAAGTCATTTAACTCTCTAAGCAAGCCCTTGGGAGAGTTGGCAAGTGTTAAAATGCCAGTGGGGTTCTCAAACACTCTGGCTCATGTCAGTGCTTTATCTATAATCCACACTTTCCACTTCATGAACTCATCCATTGTCCACTGCACTCATGCAAAAGCCACCCACCCCTTAAGACACCCACTGCTGAGCACCACCCTAGACACTGATCCCTCACCCGTGATTACTATGCACTTCATTTAAATGCCCCTTTTCCTATTATAGAGTCACTAACATGAGGAAGGGGCCCTGTCCCAAGGCAGCCGAGACTGGCGCCTGCTGTTCCTTCTGCTGTACTTAGTCACACTCCAATGGCCTTCCAGGTTCACACTCCTGTGTTCATGGGAGTGTAAGTATTAAGCAGTCTTCTTGGCTTGTCAACTACCCTACCATCTTGCTGACTTACACATATTCCCCCAAATTCTCTAATCCATCATTATGTTTGTAATAACTAACCTGGTACATTTCCCTCTCCAGACATATTAGCTCTGTATCCCACAACTCAGTCCAGAAGTAGGTTTCCATTTCCGCCTATGAAATGTCCTCTGGGGCCTTTGTTGAGACGTTCCATGGATTCTCAGCATTTAGGATTGGGACAAATGTATCTTCCTCTAGGAAAAAATGTTGAAAAGAATAATTTTATGTAACTGAAAAATTATAATTAGTATTTTAGTCAGATATATTATCAATTAAACAAGCTCCTGTGGACCAGCCCATGAACCCAACTTCCAAATAAAGGTTGTTTTGACATTAAAAACATGCTTTGAGTTATATATAAATAGCTTTTTATTTTTGGAACAGAACCTAATCTTAAGTTGTTAACTGTCTGGAATGCTAGGACAAGGTTTTGTTGAAAATAAAGGAATAATTAATGTTTGTGTTTAAGGAACAAAGACAGAAATTATCTGCTCTAAAAATGTACTCTGTTGGTATGAGTGAAACAGGCAGATTCTAAGACAACTGACTCTCAAAGCTTTGATAATACTGTAATTTTTCTAAAAAGGCACAGAAGGCTTTCTGTGGGCACCACCACTAAGTAGCTGGTCATTCCCACACACACCCTCTCCTTTCCACTCTTTACCCCTCTAGGGAACCCCTAGACTTCACTTTTCAATCTAATTCCTCTCGGCTTTGCAATGTCTCCTAACATATTGCAATGATGCCCTTGGGAAATGGATGGCGTATACTAGTTCTTAAAATATATTACTATAATAATTTCATTTAAGTTAATTTATTACTGATGAGGAATGTGCAATTTGTTTAATCTACAGGTAATTTTAAAAGTCCTGATAGTCAATGCATAAATATATATAAAAGATTGATGAGAAAATTTTATATTAATTTTTAATTTTTCACTTTTTTGAGAATCATTTTTATGAGCGAAGATATAAATGAGATATGAGGTAGAAAGATTACTGGTTCTGTAATTCATAGAGCTTATTGTTATATAATGAAAATATAAATAAAGCAATTTGTTCATGTGATTCATTCAGTAGTATTAGATATTATCTTGTGCCTTAAGTTATATGTAGCTTAGAATAGTAAATAAACACATGAGAAAATATCAAATCTCATTAAAACAATAAGCGGTCATTTTACATTTATTAAATTGGGGGTGAGTAGAAATTGAATGATAAAACCCAGGACTGCCAGAGTTGGCATGAATCTGGTACAGTTTGGGGAGGTTTATAAATTAGTGCAGTGTTTTGGAATGCCACTTTATTATATTCATTCTATACAGTACATTAAAATCTTGCTCTGTGCTTTTATCCTAAAAAAGAGATTTTTTTTATTTTTTTTATTTTTTAAAAACAATCAATCAACCAGCAGTTATGTATGTACCACTGACTATTAATATGAAAAACCAGAAGTTAACAAATATCCCTTAATAAGGGACTAGTTAAATAAATGTTATAACAACAAAAATAGTTAAACATACAGTTGTATATAGACTACCTGAAACTGTATGTATGCTTGTATGTTTCCAAGGATTATAAGGAACAAGGAAAAGTAGGAAACAGCCAGTAAGCAGGAAAGACAGCATTGTGTGGATTGTTTTCCTTTAGAACGTAAAACATTATATGTGTAAATTCCACAAGCAGAAGCACCAAGGCAGGTCTTTCAGCACCTGCCGCCGGGGTGCTGCCTTCCCACTCACAGTCTCCCGACAAAACAGGGTCCGTGCAGATCTCTCCCTGTCTGATCTGAGTTACTGTAAGGGGTGTCTTGTACTTTAAAACACTTCTGTGCCGTGATTGTACATGTATCTCCAGATACACCTACAAGTGAAAAATAAGGTCGTCATATCTTCTAATGATTAAAAATACATTATATAAGTTATATATGTATTAAAATTATATACCTGTGTATGGTCATATTCATTTCAGTGACGATTTGAACTTAATATTATTAAAACCGTTGATGATCCCTTAACTACATAAATTGTAAATCAGAAGCAGACGAAGCCTACAAAGAAAGTACTGTACTCTTCTGAAAAGTAGGAAAAGGTTTGGCATAGGGTCTGAGCATCTTTCCACCCGGGGAAGGTTTTAGAGAGATGAGATGCCTGGGACTTTTCTGTAATGACTCTCCAACAGTGAAGGTAAAATATCTTCTAAAGTTTGTTGGACTGTGATAAAGTATCAAAGAGAATATCAGCTAAAGCCAACTGGGTATGCTTGGATCGTAATCGCTATTAGTAGGAAAAAATTGCGTGTGAGTTCTGTGGAATAACATACAATATTTGTTTTGTTTGGTTTTTGTTTGTTTTGGAAATTGCACAGAATGTGAAGCAGTGAAAACATCATATATAAACAGCCAACTTTATTAAATTCCGTGTCAGTCACGGTGCCACACCTGCACCGGGCACACTCGTCTTACTGCCTGTGGGCGTTTAGTATATTCTAGCTGGAGAGACAAGAACAAAACAGGGCGTTTATAGATAGAAATGCATCCAGATACGGAGCCTGTGGAATGGTGGAGTGGACAGGTGTGCCTGGAAGGAGGTGGGGGCAGGGGACATAGTCTGTGAATGGCTCTTAGAAGATGGAACCAGAGCAAGGATTTGAATGGCAATTAGAAGCCCCCAGGTAGACAGAGGGAAGGAGAAGACACAATCCAGAAAAAGGTAAAACCACGTACATAGACACAGGAGAATTAAAAGTCTCATGTCCACAAGGAACTTGTGGTATTTGGCGTTACTGGAGTGTGAGACGCAAAGGAAGAAGTGGAAGAATTGAGAAGAAATATGAAGGGTGGGAACCAGACCATAAATATTCTTATTAGTTCTTTATCCTGAAGGCACTCATAGTGCTTATTAGCCAAGCAATAACCTGATCAGATCCTCCTTTCAGCCTGAGGCTTGAGGGTATGGAAATGCCGCTCTCAGCTTTGGGAAGAAAAGACTGGGACTCTAGGAGGCCACAGTGAACCTGGGTCGTGGCTCTGGAAGGCCAGCATGAGGTAGAGTTGTTTTTTTTAATGTCGGCTTTCTATAAATTAGTGTTCTTTGTAAAACAGAATGTAATCTTATTAGAAGTGAAAGTCCAAAAGAGGCAATGGCATAGTGCAGGGGTTGGGTGACCAAACTGTAGGAGCAGATGGCCTGGCAGTGGCACTTGCTGGCTTGTTACCCTCACCAAGTTCCTAATCCCCTGCCCGCCTCATCTATGAAGTGGGATCATAATGGTTCTCATAAATGTATCTGCTAAGTACTCAGTAAGTGCTAACTAGTATTCTAGTCCCTGTAAAAGGCTTCCAGGGGACATCACTTCCCCTAAATGCATAGCTGTCGTAGTTGCCCATAACACGGAGAGGATGTTGGTTACTTTTCAATGGTGTTTTATTTCTTGTTATGTTCAGACACAGAACTGTGTGTACATCTCTCACATTGCTAATAGAAGTTTCCTAGTTGTAGTCTGTGTCCTGTTCTCCACAGTAGTTTTTGTTATTCGTAGGTCAGTTATACGAAGAAACTATAAGATCAAATCCCTGCAAGTAAGGAGATTAGAGTAGTGGGAACTAGAGATTCCTCCTGGTCTTTTCTTTATCTTCCTGTGTTTTTTCAACAAAGTCTTGTTCCAAAGAGAAAATTCTCCTGAGATTGCTGCAAAAATTTGCCACATTTCTTAGGTATGTCTGACCCAGGGGACTCAGGAAAACTGGCCGCTCCTCTCCAGAGGGCCTGGTGTTAGCTTGTGAGTCTCCAACAGTAACTGATTTCTCAAACCGGAAAACCCATGCATCCACCAACTGCAGCTGGACTAGTATTCTTAAAGTGGAGGGGAGGCTCTCTTCCCAAGTGCATGAGCTCTGACTCTCTTTGGGTTGGCACAATTTCCAAGCTGCCTAGTATCCTTAAGCTCTTGGTTGCATATAGGAAAACTAGCAGATATTCTTCATGAAGGATACAGACCACACGCGCGCACGCACACACACACACACACACACACACACACACACACTCTCTACCATGTTCTTAGGAGTTTATAGCTACAAAATTTGTTTTCCGGGGAGGGAGGAAGGGGACAATGGGGAGAAAGGTTTTCAGGAACCACTATAGAGGACACATGGACAGAGCCAAGGGGGAGGAGGGAGGAAGGGGAGGGAGGTGGGGTTGGAGGGAGTGGGAGGAGGGGAGGGGAGAGGATGCAGATAACTGTAATTGAACAACAATAAGTAATTATTTAAAAAAATTTGTTTTCCTTAGATTGGGTGTTTAATACTTATGTTCTAAATTAGATCAATGATATCTGGGATTGTTTTCAACTCTCCTTTATATGAGCTCTAAGAAGTTTTATCTCTAAGTTCCTGGTCTTATATTAGTAAAATCATGAAATCATGAAATTCTAGTTAGAACCCTTAGAGAATGAATCATTTTCAATAGCCAAGTTTTCCAGAAAGCTAAGGGTTTTTTTTTAACTCTTTAAATACTACAACTTTAAAGCATTTTGGCCAGATATCTTTCCCAATTATAGTATGTACTTTATGAAATTAGAATAATTGGTATATCTTAAATGCCTGCAGCTGTGCCCAGCATAGAACAGACTGGCAATAAATGTTAGCTGTCTTTCTTTACCTCGACCCTTTTCTGCCTAATGATGTCCCTCAAAATTTTAGAAGTAGAGTTTCCACATGTTACTGGGCCTGCTGCCTCTTTCTATCTGCTTTTCTATATTTTCCATAGCTTCCTCTGTTGTCAAGCTACCACTTCAGCTCATTTTGACTCAAACAGAGTGCTGCACAGAGGGAGGCAAAGGTGAAGAAGAGCAGATTCTGCCGTCCGTCGCTCACCCAATGTGAGCGAATAAAACAATCACTGTCATCACATGAGCCAGCACACACTCAGTGTGGTGAGAGACAGGGTTGAAAACTAGTCAAGACCACCCTGAATTTAGAAAGAGATTTCATGTTGCCAGAGTGATTTCCTATAAGCATCCTTCTCCCTTGTTCTACATTGATGATTTAGATGTGGAGTCTATATAGCTAAGTTTCTTATCATTGTTTGTAAATTTAAAATAAGCAGCGTCTGAATTGAATCCCTTAAGGGAATTTTTGAATAAACTCTTGGGAATATCAGTGACTGGACTTGGTGACTTTCAGATTTGAATTACCTTTACCCTCTTTGTACTGTTCCATCCTGGCTATGTTCTGTTTAGGGGTAGCTTCTCAGTAGCTTAGTTCTGGACAGATGAGTATTACTACTAGACACAGGGATTGCTTTCATGTGTGCACACCCCCTACTCACACACATATCAACAGCAGGAGTTCCTGCCACACCACACTGAGGGAGTGCTAGAGGGAGCCAGGGGGACTGGAAACAATGGCAGGCAGGACAGAAAACAGAGGAATTCTAATTCCACTGCATCTCTGCCTTACAAGAGTACTGCCAGGAAGCTATTGGAAAAAGCTTTGAAATTGCGAGCCCAGAAAAAATCCCTTGCGAATGCATTTTTGAACAAGATGGAGCACAGATCAGTGGCAGGGCAGCCACACTTAAAGCTATTCATTCCAAGATAAGGCAGACTACTGTGACTTCAGTGTAAGCCTTAAAGTGCTCTTGACTCCTCGCTCCCTGGTGGCTGAGATGGCTGGAAACTGGGTGAGAGATTGCTCCCCTTTGCTTCCGCTGTTGTCTTCCCTAAACCTGTCCTAGACACTTCCCCCTGCACATTTTCCAGAGAGGTATACAAGCCTGCTTTTACTCACTCCTCTGCAAAGTGAGGGATACTCCAATCAGGGTATTTGAACCCATGATTTTCAAGCACTCTGGATACTTTTCATATTGAAGAATCTTCTTTGAAACTGCAGATATGGAGGGTGTGATTAATGCTTCCCCACTCCCAAGGAGATGCCTGAAAGCCACTGAGTCTCCACACTGACGGGTAGACACAGATGGCACCCTCCCAGCACTCAGCCTGGCCCTCCCTGAATAGGACCCTGACATGCACACAGTCCAGCAAGCCTAATCTCCTTCCATTCCTTCCAGAATATGACAGTTAGTTCTCGCCATGAGCTTTCATTTTAGGATGCACGTAATGCTTCCAAGTTTTCAACACCAGGGACAGCCACCTGCTTAAATAAGCCTCATCCTCAGTAAATACAGAAATGTGGTTCCAGGAAAGGTGCGCTTTACCTGTTTCCCTTTTCTCTCCCCAGGCCATTCAAATGACACCCATGCAATCAGCCAGTCTCCTTCCTTCCCTCCCCAACTTCCACTTCCTGTTTCTCTAATCGTCCTTAATATAGTGGTACAAACTTTTATTTAAATACTTTGGGCCAGATATGGTTTAGTATTAAGAACTTAGAGTCTTTTTGGAAAGTACGCAAGTGCATAATTTATATATTCCATTGTATCACCTTTGGCAGTCTGAGGTCCCATGTATAATCACATACACTAATGTTCCTATAGAGAATGTTCAAATAGGCACACCATAATGGGTAAATTAAGACTATAAATAGCTTCACAATCATTCAGATCAGATTTTGCTGTCAAACATTATGGAAAATCTTTAGGCCTTTCAGATTTCAGAATTGCAGAAAGTCCCAGTGTTAGAACAATGAAACCTACTCCTTAATACATGAGTTATCAGTTAAAATGCTAACCCTGATTGGCGGACTCTGGATAAATATGAGTATTTTCCTATTAAAATAATCTCTCTCAAACTTTATTTTTCCCACTTTTGAAAATACAGAAAACCATTAAAAAATAAAAGTTAAAAAATTATGATACCTTACTTTTAATAAAATTCTAATTAATCTGTAATACGAGGTGATGATTGCACATGTCTGCGAACATACTAAAACCATAAATTGTGTTTATGAGTGAGTTGTAAAAAGAGGTGAGTTGTATGGTATGTGAATTATATCTCAGCAAAGGTATTGTAGAAAAGGTATATGATTAACGAGAATAAAATTAGCCCTGGCTGGTGTGGCTCAGTGGATTGAGTGCCGGCCTGTGAACCAAAAGGTCACCAGTTCGATTCCCAGTCAGGGCACATGCCTGGGTTGCAGGCCAGGTCCCCAGTTGGGGGTCTGTGAGAGGCTGCCAATCAATGTACCTCTCACATGTCAATGTTTCTCTCCCTCTCTTTCTCTCCTCCTTCCCCTCTCTCTAAAAATAAGTTAAAAAAATATTTTTTAAAAAAGAAAAAATTGTACTACCCTCTTCAATCCCACCTCCCTTTCCCACCCATTCACCCCCCTTTCCAAATAACTACCATTTATGTCTGCCAACTTTTCATATACTTATTCCTACATTTCCCTACACCCACACAGAAACCACAGATATGTAGATAGGCACTTTTTTCTTTTTGGGACAAAGATCAGATCACACTCTCACAGATCTGCATCTGCTGCTGTTTTTAATCTAACAATGTACCCTGGGCATATTTCTAAGGCAGTACATGTAAAGCTCTGCATTATTTATAATGGCTGCCTAGTATGCTGTTGTGCTGATATGCTATAATTTATATATCCTGTCCCTATTAACGACATTTAACTTGTGGGTTTTTGCTATTACAAGCAGTGCTGTGGTGAATGTCAATGTTAGAAATGTTTTAGGTGACCACATATTGACACTGCAGAGTAGATTTCTAGAAATGGGATTTTAGGGTCAATGAGTGTTTAAACCTTAACCAGTTCCACCAAACTGGACAAAACAGTTTTTCCAATTTACAGTCTGCCATGCATGAGTGAGCCCCATGCTCTTACCTGCACTAGATCTTCTCACCCTTCAAAACTTTTGCCCAGTGTTTACTTAAACACAGGAACACCTCTACTTGCTTCATTAAAGGATTTGAATTAGCTGGAAGGTCTGAGTAGAATTACCTCTAAAGTACATAATCTAGGTCAGGATTTCTCAAAATCGGATCTGAGGACTACCTGCACCAGAATCTCCTTGGGGTGCTTATTAAAATGAAAATTGTCGGTTCCAGCCAGACCTACTGAATTAGATGCACAGAAAGCAAAGTCTCGGCAGTGGTGTGCTGGGAGGCTCATACTGACTCACAAGAGCCAATAATTAATTTTCAGATCCTTAATGAGCTGAGTGTTCATTATAGCCATCATTAAAAATAAAGGCAATGAATACTCAAAAATCATCATCTAATTATTTTACTACATTTTACTATTATCTGTGCTCTAGAGGGCATTTATATCGATTGTATCCGAATGGTGGAAATACTATAAAAAGGTGTTAACTGCTCATCTCTTCCCAACCCAGTGTTCAGTGATGTCACATCGGTAGCTTGAAATCAACCATGGTGGGAAAATTGACACCATGGAAATTGACAAATGCTGCAAATCAGTGCTTGATAAATTATTTTGTTGGTCATTTGGATTTAAGGAAATTATGGAAGAGATGTGAATATTGCAGATTATTGTGAGTGGCCAAAAAATTGAGAAAGTATTCTTCCAGTATTTAAAAACTGTTATCCAGTACACCAAAGATTCTGCTCACATCATTGATGAGCAACTGCAGTTCCAACATATGTCTTTGTTGTTTCAATAAACACCAGAGAATATCAGCAAATGTTCTTGTCTTAACCACAAACTCATCGGTTCCAACCGCAGCAAAAATGTTTTTAAAAGATTCTGTGATATTCAATTGGTTATATGTAATTTATAATAAACTATTATATACTGCATTATTTGTAAATTGTGTGCTACACATTTTTATATTAATAAAATATAATAAAACTTATATATACACACACACAGGCATATTTTTTCTGAGAGCCAGTGCACCCTACCGAGCCCAGGATCTGCAGTGTTAACAAGCTGCCCAGATGATTTTTATGCAGATCTGAGTTTGACAACAGAGGCTCAGCCTGCCCTAGTGAGGACTGAAGCTACTTCTCTGTCTCCTCCTTGTGGTACAGGTGTATCTCTCCCTGGGGTTTGAGTCATGAGCAGAATAAGTATATTCACCAAAATAAGTATAATTAAATCTCAATTCTCTTAAGAAAAGGGGAGCTTTGAAAGAGAAAATGCATTTAATTACTGTCTGGTTATTCTGGCACTTTATTTATTACACAAAAGCAGCTTAGAAATTTAAAGGGGGGCTTATTTTTATTCTTAACTTTTTCACAAAATTTACTCTTTGTATTTTAAAATGCTATAATGGTAGAAGCCACTTACAATGCATGTAGGACTTTCTTGGACACCCCTTCCCTATATATATAGGTGTACAAATGTTCCTCCTTTACACTTAAGCTAAATAAACCTTTTTGAAGAATGAGTGTAAATATTTAAGTTATACCCCTTCATTTTTTAAATTTAATCTTTATTGTATTTTTTCATTACCATTTAGTCCCCTTATGCTCCCCTCCCCGCAGCAATCACCACACTGTTGTCCATGTCCATGAGTCCTTTTCCTTGTTGCTCAACCCCTCCACCCCCTGACCTTCCCCCCAACCACTGGCTGTCATCTGCTTTCCATCTATGAGTCTGCCTCTGTTTTGCTTGTTAGTTCACTTTGTTCATTAGATTCCACATATGACTGAGATCACATGGTGTTTGTCTTTCTCTGACTGGCTTATTTCAGTTAGCATAGTGTCTCTTTAAGTGGAATGTATGGGATGACAGAGACTAGACCGTTAAAGGCAGAAACCATGAGACCAGCCTGAAATGAAATGATTAGCAAGAAGGTAACGGTCAACTTGCATGAAATTCCGTAGCCATAGCCTCTGAGGCCTTTCCAGTTGGAGGGAAGAGATGGAAATGTGGCTGAGAAGGCACGGTTGAAAGGAAACAATGACGTTTATTTTCTCCTGCGGAAAAAAAAGGAGTACCAACCGTAGATCTGAGGTGCCATAAACTAATTCGTTTTGAAAGCACTTGTTTTGGCAGCAGAGACTGAGTCTGCAGGGTGACTGCAGGAGGACAGTGTGGCTGGAAGGTATTGTCCAGCCCAGCCCGTCTATTTTACAGAATGGAAATCAATGCTTAGAAAGGTTAAGTGACTTGCCTAAGGTGGTATAACTACTAGACCAATGCTACTAAAACCTAAAGGAATTTAATTTGTGTTGGATTTCTAGTTTGTGCATGTGCCAAAGTTCATGTCCTAATAGTATAAAACAAGTAATAGAGTCCATGTTTCTAAAAGTCCTTTGAACCTCTGGGAATGGAGAGGAATGAATTTATTCATGCACAATAGAATAAATATGAATAAAGATGAAATCGTTTACCTCATCTCATTTATGCCTTTTCATTCTGATGTATTAAGTAATCCACTTCCCTTATCTGGTAGGGATATTTCTAAATCAGGGTGCTTGATAATCCCACTGATTTCAGAAAAATGGCAGTCGGATGTTCTCATTCTTTTCTAACCTTCATTATGCACAAGCAGCTCGATGTGAGTCATGGGACGATTTTAGGACTATTCAACCCTCTCAAAGGATCCAAAAGGAGCCTGCTATCTTGAAGTATTCTTCTGCTCTTGCCAGTCTCTTCATATAAATATGAGCACCCTGATTCTCCAGCTTCTGCATTTCAACTTTGCTAATTGTGTGCAGTATGGAAAACTAATGATCCTTATTCTCATTCATTCCATGGACACCTGTTTATTTTAATACCTAAATATCGTCATTAAGTATCAAGAATTACATTTTTGTTCATTTGGTTATGAGAAGCTAGGTAAAGTACTACATTATTCTTTTCTAAAGAGTATGTTAAGAATGTTTTTATCTTTTAAAATGTGTTTTTAAAGCACGTTAATATTGAACAATACATTTAGCTTAAATGAGGGTTTTCCAAGGAAAAAATAATTGTTCCCTAATTCCATTTAGTTTTTCTCATTTTATGTTTTTTTTAAAAAAACATGCTTACCTTCATTTACTGCTTTGCGGTTCATGCTTTTGTTGTCATTCACGGTTAACTTCTTTTTTTTTTTATCCTCACCTGAGGAAATGTTTATTTTTTTTAGAGAGAGTGGAAGGGAGGGAGGAAGACAGAGAGAGAAACATTAATCTGAGAGAGAAAGATCCCTTAGTTGGCTCTTGTACACCCCCTGACTGGGACCAAATCTGCAACCCAGGCATGCGCCCTCACTGGGAATTGAACACTCAACCTTTCAGTTTA